>JAJPUD010009094.1:65662-79186 GCA_023553655.1 Myrmecobius fasciatus | reverse complement strand
AGAGAGAAAACTATGGAGACTGAATGCAGATTGAAATTATAATAACTATTTTCATCTTGTTTTATTTTTCTATAAATACTATATTCACCTTGCTTAATTTTTCTTTCTTGCGATTTCTCACTTTTGTTCTGATTTTTCTTCAACATAACTCATAAATATCTTAAAAATTAATGTGTATATGCAAATATATGCATATATATAACAAATAATATTTTATAAAAATAAATTGAGTGGGTCCTCATCAACTTGAGAATGGCTAAACAAATTGTGGTACATAATTGTGATGGAATACTACTATGTTATAAGAAATGATGAACTGCCATTTCCTTGGGGCTACATTTTGAAGTAGATGCTGCTAAATGTTGCCTGTACGCCCAGGGCTTGTCTGGAACAGTGGTGGTTCTCAAGAGCTGGAGTCTGCCCATCCTCCTGGCTCTGCTGTGTCATGTGGAGGTTGGGAGTGTGGGGATGTTCTAGTGTTGGTGTTTGCCTACTTTGCTGCACTGGGGCTTAGGATTTCCCTTTGGTTTGTTAAAGTGGGGCTCACTACTGGCTCACTGGGAGGTTTTCTGTCCTGGACTGTGTTTCCCTTTTGCCCAAGTGAAACAGACTGTTCTTGGCAAATTTCCAAATTTCTTGTGCTGAAAGATTATTTCACCCTGTCTTTTTGCTGGTTCTGCTCTTCTAGGATTTATTTTAGTAGCACTATTTTATAGTTGTTTAGAAGTGAATATGGGAGAGTTACAGGATTTTACTGCTTATTCTGCCATTTTTGCTCTCAGAAATTCCCAATCAGCCTATTTGTGGACCTTCTAAATGAAATTTAATCTGAACCTAACTTAATTTACTGCAGGGTTGTTTCCATAGGGAACATATGCGATTATAACTTTGCTTAACTAAATTTTATGACATTGAAGGAAACATAGAATTATACTTGTACATTTTTAAAATTTCATGGTCCCAGAGGGATGTACAAGATGGGAATATGTAAAAAATTATATCTCTGTCATTCAGATGTAATTTTGTTTAAAACAGTCTTTGTTATAATGCTACTCTTCATTCAGCTTTATTTTTTGTCTTGAGACCTGAACCTATACTTAAGCATTATAAAATCTAGATTTTTACTTCTATAAAAAGAAATGATGAGCTGGTTGATTTTAGAAAAAACATGGAAAGACTTGCAGGAAATAATGGGAAATAATATGTACATATTCAAGAGATGTTTGTATACAGCTAGAGCAATATTGTTTGAAGAATAACTGAATGACTAAGCTACTTTAATATTATAAATATTCAAGTAAGTTACAAAAAATATATGAAGGAAGATGCCATGATTTTACATACACATATGCGTGTATGTGTGTGTGTGTGTGTGTGTGTGTAGTGTTGTTTTCCAGTGTAAGGTGAGGAAGGAGAGACGATGACAATTAAGAACTTTAAATGTAATAAAATTAAATTTAAAAAAGAAGTCGCATATTGAACATCAATGAGGGAATGCATGATTTTAAAATGGAGTTGGGCCAATCAGAAAATGATAGTGAGATGCAAGACAAACGCATCACTGACACAGCATGAGAATAAATAAACTAGTTTTTGTATAAGATTAAAGAAACTGAGGGAAAAGATGGGATTAAGACAGCAGCTAGGTAATTATAGAACTGAGTGAACTATACTGTCTCCATCTTGTGATTCAATTCTGGAGTTAGCTCAGTTTCCTTTCTATTCAGTTAGGAGTCTAAGCCAAATTCTGTTCTGTGAAAAAAACCTTTAATCTATTGTAGGAATTTAGAAAAAATTTTCTTGCATTTTTTAAACTTAGTTCTGCATTATTGAGAAGCTGGATGACCTCTACATGCTGTTTAGAGAACTTTAAGGATCTAAGTTATGGTGACCAGAAACCCGAGTAAGATCTGAAGGCTGATGCAAAGGGTTTTCTCACAGTTGTGCATCTCAAACAACTCATATGTCATTTCTGAAATCTGCCCTATACTGATCAATCAGTTATTGTTTCCATTTTCTTTTGATTGCTTACAGACATTTTGGTGAGTGGATCATCTCCTTTCTGAATTCATGGAATTGTACATATTCCCTTTTCCTCTTTTAACTTGGAAAATTCCTACTCTTTCATCCAATTAGAAATTAGATTACTCAGTATTGTATTGTTTCCTTTTAATTAACTCCACTTGATTAGTGGTTCTTAATATATTAAAGTCTATCTCCCCCTGTATTTGGAGTCCATCCATAAACTGAGGAAGGGGCATGGTACTGCTTTGTTAGGTAATTGGCATGCATTGCTTAATAAATTGAAATGTTTAAAAGCTTGAAGCTTTGTTTCCTCAATCATTTAATTATTCTCCCATCACAGGATAAGAAAAGAAGGATTGATTTTGATCATCACCATCAGAGGAAGTATCCACATAATAAGATGATAGAGTCAATATGCTATCAGCTAGCATTTATGGACTATAAGTTTTCTCAAACAAAAATTTTACTGATCATCAGAATGTTTGATTCAAATGGTCATGGATGTAGGAGAGCAAAAAGTGTCAAACACTAGAGACTTTTGCATAGTAGGGGATTAAAAAAGCTGAATTAGACATAAATATTTTATGAATCACTTTTTAAATTCTAGATTCACATACACAAAAAGTAGAAAATGAATGTAAAATCAATATCTGACTGAACCATGTGCACTATAACTCTATTGTAACACTATTCATTGGGAAGAAGTAGAATATAGGTTTATCTTACACCAAATTCAAGAATATTTTTGTTTTGTTTAGTCATTTCAGTTGCATCTGACTCATTGTGATTCCATTTGGGGTTTTCTTGGAAAAGATACTGAAATTGTTTGTCATTTCCTTCTCCAGCTCATTTTACAGATGAGGAAATTGAGACAATTAGGATTAATTGATTTGTTGCTTTCACAGCTAGTATCTCAGGTAAGATCTGAATTCATGAAGATGTCTTCCTGGTACTATCTACATACTGAAAAATGAGAGGAAGGGGAAAAAATACAAAAACTCCATTTAGACTTATCTGAGCTCCATCTTTTATTTGACCTTTGGTACATCATTACCACCTAAAACCATTAAATTGGAATCAATAATACCTGCCTTTGAAATTCACAGAATAATTGAATTAAATGAGGCAGTGTATTTAGATTTACTATTTAAGGTATAAAGCACTTTCCCTATATGATTGATGAGGACAAGGAGAAAAAAAACTTCAAGAGAAAGGATACAATTTACCAGTTAGAAAATCTGCATGGCAGAGGAGGTTCTGATATAACATTTTAATGTTTTGATGGATCTGCAATCTCATCAATTTGGACATTCCTTCCAATAATGCAAACTCCTTAGAGAAGATTCATCTAATGAGTTGTTTGCCTTCCTGCAGATCTCTTGACATGACATGCACAATGTCCTTCAATTGGCCATCCTTTCTTCTTGGCCTTTTACTGACTCTAGAAATACAACTCTCAACTGATATCCTTTTACACACTTTCTGTAGCATAATTCTTCAAAGGCAATACATTACAGGATGTTCATGTCTAGTTTGTATTTTTCCATTGAACTTTGGGTGATTAAAATCATTCTCTTATGCTTGTGTTTACATAGACTGTGACAGTGCAGAAACCATAAATTATCTGTATATTAATTCAATACTCTTTTCACATAGAATGTAAGAAAATTGTGTTTTTCTTTAAAAATAGTTTTTTCTTAAAAAACAAAACAAAAAAAATAAAACAAAAAATTGTGCTTTCTTAAAAAGCAAAAAAAAAAAAAAGGACAGTGTTAGGTTAACACATACAGGATGAAGTGTAATAAACACTTTGGCACTGGACTAGTTTTACTTCAACACGTATAGTGTGGTATCTTCTATGATATAATTCCTCAAAACCGAATTTTTCAATAGTTCACATTTGCTGAAAAATTCTGAAATTTTTAAATAATTTTTATTTGTAGCTTTATGGGCTTAACAGTTTTTCTCCATTCCCAAATATTAACTTGTTTTTTAATCCAAATTTCAATTTGCTATTTACTACTTAAGAGTCAGGGGAATTTCTCTATTTGTCAATTTTGTTAAGCCAATCAATAGTGATGATCTATTTGCCAAACTAGTTAGTATTATTAGTTCAGAATGATAGTGCCAGTTAATCTGGAATGAAGAATATGGTATCTCAGAAGAATTGTATTCAAATATTTAGTTAATGGAGTTTTCTCTGAGGTACTAGCTAGCATAACGGGAAAAGGCTGAGTGAGAAAGGAAGAATAACTCCTAAAAAAAAAGATTGTGATAATTCCATCAGATATATTTGCAGATGAAAAAGTAAAAACTGAGGAATAGTTTTGAATCCAAAACAAGGACAATTAGTGAGAATTTGGAAGAAGAGAAGCAAGAAGTGCTTTTTCCCTAGGTCACAGGTAGGGATGAGAATAAGATATTCCAAGAATGGACAAGTTTGAGTTTTTTAAATAGAAGGTAAAGAACTGCCAAAATATTGACCCCTGTATCCCTTGCAAGCCAAGGAAATTAAGTCTGGGGGGAAAAGGGATTACTGTAGATGAGGGGAGTTTATATTCAGGAGCTTTGTGAGAAAATCAATAGCAAAGTAATTGGAATTAATATATAATGTACTTCTCAGGTCTAAAATACAATGACCAAAACCAAGAAGACACAGAATGAAATAAAATAGGAGACAGTACAAGCAGAATTGGCAGAGTGACTTGGAATCAGTGTCTTTGGGATCAATATTAAACTATAAAAAACTTTGCAATTTGCATTATTTTCACCCTTTTAATTGATTGTTGTATTCTCTTCAATCCCTTCCCTTCGCAGCAGTATCTGTTTTACAGTAGTGCTTTCTTCTAAATAGTTTTTCAAACATCAAAGAAAGTGGGTATATTGTCACTGATGATGTGGGGATAGGGTGGAAAAGAGCAGTAAATAACCTGTGACATTACCTTCCACAGATTTCTGGCTGGTAGGAAGTCCAGAAAAATAAGAAAGCAAAATGGTGGTATAAATCAAGCAGAAAGAAGGTGACAAACAGTCATAGGCACTTTATTTATTTTTTATTATATAAATTAGGAGTTTTCAAATTTTCTCCAATTTATAAAATTTCTCTTAGTTACTAGTTCTTTGCCAATAAAAAATGAGATAACATATTTTTCATAAATATGTTTTCTTTTCCTCTTATTTTATCTCTTTGAAGTCTATGCATTAGAAATGTATCAATAGGTCAAAGGGTATGAGCAATTTAGGAAGTTTTGGAGCCTAATTTTAAACTGCTTTTCAGAATGCCTGAACCATAGATTAATTTTCCTAATGCATAGCTCTGTTAATGTAACTTTTATGCTCAAAGATTTTTAAGTTTCCTTACTATCTATTATGTAAAATTAAATTTCTTTAATTAACAAACTCACCTACGACCTGACTGCAAGCTACCTTCTAGTTTTAATCCAAGTATTCCTCTTCCCATTCCCTGTACTTTAATCAGACTAGAATAGACTATGAATTTAGCAAAATACTTAATACATATTAGGTGTTTAATAAATATTTATTAGCTAGTTGAGATTTCGCAAATATGTTCAGTGAATTTTTGCTTTCATACTTCTATTTTTTTTCTGGACATGTGAAATCACACTCCATATCTACATATTGAACTACCATTTCTTAAAGGCTCTGGTCATCTGAATTCTTCTACAAAGGAACTAGAAGTGCTATTCCCCCCTTCCCCTATTCTTTTAGCTTTCATGATGCTTCCTTTGTCATTTGCTTAATTTCATGTTCTAACTTATAATCCTGCTTTGTGCTCTATAAATGCTATCTTCTAATGACCCATTGCAGCCTGGAGCTGAAGTTTGATTTTTGGAAGCTATACTAATGAACTGTAAACTCTGGAAGGTTTTGTTTTATTTTATTTTACCAAAGTGGAAAGGTTTTGAGATCACCTAGCAGATGACCTTTGGATTTTTTCCAAAGAATTAGCAGAGCTAAGTTTGTTTTTTGTTTTTTTTTATTTTTTTTCATTTTTTTATTTTTTATTTGCAAAACATATGTATGGGTAATTCTTCAACATTAACCCTTACATAGATTTCTGTTACAAATTTTTCTCCCCTACTTCCCACCCCTCCCCTAGATTGCAGGATATCCACTACATGTTAATTATGATAAAATACTTGGCAAATCAAATATATGTATACATATTTCCACACTTATCATTGTTGTACAAAAAAAATCGTATCTACAAGAAAGAAATATCAGAGAAAGGAAACACAATGTAAGCAAACATCAATTGAGAGTATGAAAATGTTATGTTGTGGTCCACATTTCACATCCCTCTCTCTAGGTGTATATGGCTTTCTTCACTGCACAATTGGAAGTGGTTTGAAACATTTCATTGTTGCAGAGAGCCATGTCCATCAGAATTGATCGTCATAGAGTATTGCTGTTGCCGTGTATAATGATCTCCTGGTTCTGCTCATTTCACTCAGCATCAGTTCATGTAAGTCTCTCCAGGCCTCTCTGAAATCGTCCTCCTGATCATTTCTTACAGAAAAATAATATTCCATAATATTCATATACCATAATTTGTTCAGCCATTCTCCAAGTGATGGGCAACCATTCAGTTTCCAATTTCTAGCCACTACAAAAAGGGCTGCCACAAACATTCTTGCACATGTGGGGCCCTTTCCTTCCTTTATGATTTCTTTGGGATATAAGCCCAATAGAAATGCTGCTGGGTCAAAGGGTATGCACAGTTTGATAACTTTTTGAGCATAGCTCCAAATTACTCTCCAGAATGTCTGGATCCGTTCACAGTTCCACCAAAAATGCATCAGTGTCCCAGCCTTCCCACATCCCCTCCAACATTCATCATTATATTTGCCTGTCATTTCAGCCAATCTGATACGTGTGTAGTGGTACCTCAGAGTTGTCTTAAATTGCATTTCTCTGATCAATCGTGATTTGAAGCACCTTTTCATGAGACTACAAATCGTTTTAATTTCATCCTCTGAAAATTGTCTGTTCATATCCTTTGACCATTTATTGATGGGAGAATGACTTGAATTCTTATAAATATGAGACAATTCTCTATATATTTTAGAGATGAGACCTTTATCAGAACCCTTAAATGTAAAGATGATTTCCCAATTTATTGCTTCCCTCCTAATCTTGACTGCACTGGTTTTGTTTGTACAAAAACTTTCTAACTTAATATAGTCAAAGTTATCTATTTGGTGTTCAATTAAGAGTTCCAGTTCTTTTTTGGACATAAATTTATTCCATCTCCATAGGTCTGAGAGGTAAACTATATCACATTCCTCTAATTTACTTGTAACATCACTCTTTATATCCAGATCATGAACCCATTTAGATCTTATCTTGGTATGTGGTATTAGGTATGGGTCAAGCCCTAATTTCTTCCACACTAGTTTCCAATTTTACCAGCAGTTTTTGCCAAATAGTGAGTACTTATCCCAGAAGCTGGGGTCTTTGGGTTTATCAAAGACTAAATTGTTGAAGTTATTACCTAGATTGTCCTGATAACTTATCCTATGCCACTGATCGACTGCTCTATTTCTTAGCCAGTACCAAATGGTTTTGATGACCGCTGCTTTATAATATAATTTTAGATCTGGTACAGCAAGGCCATCTTCATCTGCCTTTTTTTTCATTAATTCCCTTGAAATTGTTGACCTTTTGTTCTTCCAAATGAACTTTGCTACTATTTTTTTCTAGATTTGTGAAATAATTTCCTGGGAGTTTGATTGGTATGGCACTAAATAAGTAAATTAGTTTGGGTAGTATTGTCATTTTTATTATATTTGCTCGGCCTACCCATGAGCACTTAATGTTTTTCCAATTGACTAGGTCTGATTTTATCTGAGTGGAAAGTGTTTTATAGTTTAGTTCGTATACTTTCTGACTTTTTGTTGGCAGATAGATTCCCAAATATTTTATGCTATCATCTGTTATTTTGAATGGAATTTATTTTTGCATCTCTTGCTGCTGAACTTTGTTGGTCATAAATAAAAATGCTGATGATTTATGTGGATTTATTTTGAATCCTGAAACTTTACTAAAGTTGTGAATTGTTTCTAGTAGTTTTTTAGTTGAGTCTCTAGGGTTCTCTAAGTATACCATCATGTCATCTGCAAAGAGTGATAATTTGGTTTCTTCATTACCTACTCTAATTCCTTTAATCTCTTTTTCTTCTCTTACTGCCAAAGCTAACATTTCGAAGACAATATTAAATAATAATGGCGACAGTGGGCAGCCTTGTTTCACTCCTGATTTTATTGGGAATGGTTCTAGTTTGACTCCATTACATATGATGCTTGCTGATGGTTTTAAGTAGATACTACTAATCATTTTAAGGAAAAGCCCATTTATTCCTATACTCTCCAGTGTTTTTAATAGGAATGGGTGTTGGATTTTGTCAAAGGCTTTTTCTGCATCTACTGAGATAATCATATGGTTTTTGTTAATTTGATTATTAATATAATTGATTAGGCTAATAGTTTTCCTAATATTGAACCAGCCCTGCATTCCTGGTATAAATCCTACTTGGTCATGGTGTATTATCCTGGGGATAACTTTCTGTAATCTCATTGCTAAAATCTAATTTTTGCAAAGGGTTATTAAACTGTGTATACCCTTTTCCCCAGAAGTACTCACTACTGAGTATGTATCCCAGGGAAATCATAAAGGAGGGAAAAGGACCCACATGTGCAAAAATGTTTGTAGTAGCTTTATTAATGATGGCAAAGAATTGGAAACTGAGTAGATTCCCATTAATTGAAGAATTATTGAATAAGTCATAATATATGAATGTTATGGAATATTATTGTCCTATGAGAAACAATCAGGAGGATGACTTCAGAAAGGCCTGGAGAGACTTACATGAACTGATATTAAGTGAACAGAACCAAGGGAATTTTGTACACAGCAATAACATGATTATGTGATGATCATTTCCGATATATGTGTCTCTTCAACAATGAGATGGTTCTTTTCAACGGTTCAATGATCCAAGGCAATTCCAATTAATTTTGAATAGAAAATGTCATTTGCATCCAGAAAGAGAACTATGAAGTTTAAATGTAAATCAAAACATGCTATCTTCAATTTTTTCTGTTTTTTTCTCTCATGTTTTTTTCCTTTTGTTCTGATTTTCTTTTCCCAACAAGATGCATAAAGAAATATGTATTAGAAAATTAATGTACATATATAACCAGAAAAAAATAAAGTAATTAAAAAATGAAAATCTTTCCTTCTTCCTTCCTTCCTTCCTTTGTTCCTTCCTTCCTTCCTTTCTTTCTTTTCTTTCTTCCTTCTTTCTTTCCTTTCTCCTTTTCCCTCTTCCTTCCTTCCTTCCTTCCTTCTTTCCTTCCTTCCTTCCTTCCTTCCTTCCTTCCTTCCTTCCTTCCTTCCTTCCTTCCTTCCTTCCTTCCTTCCTTCCTTCCTTCCTTCCTTCCTTCCTTCCTTCCTTCCCTCTTTCTCTTTTCCTTCCTCCCTGTAAAAGCAATTTACAACCAGCCATGAATTTTCAGGGCTTTGATCCTCCTCTCACCAATTCTTGGCTTATTATGGATTAGCAACCCTAAGCTTTAACCTACTTTTCAAATCTTAAATGTCTAGGTCTTGTGGAATCCCTTTGTTTATACAAGAACCCTATAAAAACCTATTAGTTTGTACCAGTTTTCAACTGTCTTCCTCCAGAGAACTCAACTGCATCTGACTTTTTTCCATCTTCCCTTACTACCCCACTAATTATAATCATGTATATACCTTTTTTCCCATCAAGAAAAGTCACTTGCTTTATTTTTATTGCATACTATCTTGTGCTTTGTTATGTATTATAGTGTTCTGTCCCTCTATGTACTATATCTCAGAATCTTGAACCTTAATCAAATTATTATATTAATTCAGGCAATAAGCTCAAACTCTCATGAGTGGGATGAATCTCATTTATACTGAGAATTATGCAATTTTCTTAGGCATTATACAGTGATAATATCAACCACATGCAGTATCATTGAAAAGACATCATCCTCTTCAATTTGGACTTAGTGATGGATTTCCTCCATGATGGTAACAAATAATTCTGACTAGCACATGTAACTTTCCTTTTTCTTCATCTGACATTGATGATCAACGTGGTATCAAACAAGGCTAATTCTGCTATTTTATCCTTGAAGGAATCTTATATAATTTTGATATATCTACATGAGATACCTTGCTGAATGATAACTTTGAGGTAATATTTTGCTCTACATAATTAAATGCTTTTTAAGCCAAAAGATAATAAGTACAATGAGATCATGTATTCTCCATCTCTTTCAGTTAATTATTTAACAGTAATTATGTGGTCTATTGAATATTGCCTATAAATTCTGCTCATTACATTCTAATACCCTTTTCTCCAATGATGTATAGCTTATTTTCATGAGAAATTTTATAGAGAGAATCAGACTTAAAAATATTAACTGATAGCAACTTTGGATCAAAATATTAGTGGTAATATAGTTTTTCCCCTTATGCCTTTGATATTTTTACCTTCTTTAGATATACTATGAATTGGTCCCTCGGTGTTCTCTCAATTATGTGATTTTAGCACAATCCTCTTCTTAGATACTTGGCTTGAACAAACTGTTTTTCCTGGAACAGCTAGGTGACAGTGGATAGAGCACCAGCCCTGAAGTCAGGAGATCCTGAGTTCAAATCTGGTCTCAGACACTTAACACTTCCTAGCTGTGTGACCCTGGGGAAGTAACTTAACCCCAATTATCTTAGGGGGGAAAAAGTTTTTCTTTTTTCTTCTTCAGTTCCAATTATACCACTACTATAATTAATCTTGGATATTGAATTATGTAAGTAAAAATATGATGATTCTGTTTGAGGGTTTTAAAAAGTGCTTGTTCCTTAACCTCTTTACTCTTCTTTTCAATATTTCATCAACTTGTTGTTCTTCCAATTCATCATTAAATACCCCTGAGGTGAATTTTCTTAGTTAGGTATTAGACTAAACTTTTATACGATTGTTTTTCCCCTATTAAAGTTTGTTTTTTTATGAGTTGCCCATAATATACCATATATTTTAAATGCCTTGAAATTTTATATCTATGAACATTTTCTTATGTGTTGTCCCACTAATATGACGAATGACTAGTTCACATTTATTTGATATCAAATTATCACATAGGGTCTTCATAAGATTCCTCATTCTTCCTGGGACAATAAGATTTTTTTCATTTTATGATATAATTTATTTCACTTTTTCATAAGTCCTTGCCTCCACCATAACAGAATATGATCACATAATTCATATTTACCAATTGGATGATATTCAATTTTACTTCTGATTGTGCCATTCTAGATTCATAGTCATATAATTATGTTGAAAAATCTTATCAATAGATGGATCTTCCTCCAGAAAAAAAAAAAAACATTAACATCTGTATAAGAAATTTGAAACTCAAAATGTCTGTGGCAGCCCTTTTTGTAGTAGCAAGAAACTGGAAACTGAGTGGATGCTCATCACTTGGAGAATAGCTGAATAAATTATGGTATATGAATGTTTTAGAATATTATTGTTCCATAGGGAAACGACCAGTAGGATGATTTCAGAAAGGTCTGGAGAGATTTACATGAACTAATGCTGAGTGAATGAACACAACCAGGAATTCACTGTACACAACAACAGCAAGATTAAACAATTATTAATAATGACGGACGTGGCTCTTTTCAACAGTGACATGATTAAGGCCAGTCCCAATAATCTTGTGATGATGAGAGCCATCTACATCCAGAGAAAGGAATGTGGGAACAGTGTGGATCACAACATAACGTTTTCACTTCTTTTGTTGTTGTTTGTTTGAATTTTATTTTATTTCTCATTTTTTTTCCTTTTTGAATGATTTTTTTTGGGCAACAAGATAATTGTGTAAATATGTATGCCTATATTGGATTTACATATATTTTATTATGTTTAACATATATTGGATTACTTTCTATCTAGGGATGGGAGCAGAGGAAAGAGGGGGAATTGGAACACAAAATTTTGTTAAGGGTCAATGTCAAAAATTTATCTTTGCATGTTTTGAAAATAAAAAGCTTCAATTAAAAAAATAAATATCTTATTGGATCCTTGCAACAAAAAAAAATGTTTTTATCTTCCCAAATACAATTCTATTTGTTCCCCTCCAATTGATCAGTTCTAGATTTAATTTATGGTCCATTTGTGGAGTTCATACAAGATGTTTAGTACTGATAGATACGTTCCAGTGATTTTCACTCTAAGTCTCTATAACATTCATTACAAGCATTCTTTATTCACGTGGCTTTTCTCATGTGTGTAGTTAGGTCAAATTATTTGGAATGGTTATATATTTCATTTAGTCATCTCTGAAATGTCCTTTATGAAATGAGCACAACGTACTCCAAAACCAGTAGAATCCAGATGATGTTTACTCTATCTTAGATCTTCTCCAAGACAAAAATGAATAATTTTGGTGCACATTTGTTTCCCTATTTTATATCTTGTCTGTTATCAATGATCAAGATGATCTCTTCTGCTGAATCTACAGTAATTTTTGTGTAGTTTTATTATATACATGTCACTCATATGTTGAAGGAGAATTTTACTCTACTGAATCAAATGCTTTTTATGGTTAGAAAAAATAATGACCATCAACTTAATATATATTTTCCTACATTTCTTTGACAGTTTACTGTAACATATTATGTGCAAAAGATTTATACTTTCTTATACTCTCACAAAGGATGCATACACATTAGTCTTAATAAACACACACATTATTCTTCTACAAATTGATGCAGCTAGGAAATTATACTTATAGACTGAGTTACTCTAATAGTTATACGTATGGAATTGTTTTGTTACAATAATGTTCAAGATTAACTGTTGCTTTTGTATCTTTGCCATTTTAAAAAATACCTTGAAAACTACTTATTTAACTTTCTTATGATTGTGAGACGCTTATTAGCATGGGTATCCTCTATGTATACTTTTTCTGGACAATGTTTCCCTGTCTTTGTCCTCTTCACTGCCATCTTGATTTCATTATTAACTCACCTGGCATCATGATATTACATAGCAATACTGACTCTACTTTTTTCTTGATGGAGAATGGTTTGTTACAAAAATAAACCTTGCATAATTTCAAGGGAATTAATGAAAAAATGCCAATGAAAGTGGCCTAACTGTCCCAGACTTAAAACTATATTATAAAGCAGTGGTCATCCAAATCATTTGGTACTGGCTAAGAAATATAGTCGATCAGTGGAATAGATTAGGTTCAGAGGACAAAAAAGGAAATGACTATTGTACTGTAGTGTTTGACAAACCCAAAGACCCCCACTTTCGGGATAAGAACTCACTATTTGACAAAAACTGCTGGGAAAATTGAAAATTGTATGGCAGATTCATTTATCCATGCCTAACACAACATACCAAGATAAGGTCAAAACGGGTTCATGTTTTAGACATGA
>JAJPUD010009094.1:0-55662 GCA_023553655.1 Myrmecobius fasciatus | reverse complement strand
AACTTGATAAATCAAACCACAAAACAAATAAGAAAGAAGTTAAGGAGGTAAACAAAACGTTAGAAAAGTTAGATATGATAGATCTTTGGAGGAAATTAAATGGGGACAGAAAGGAGTTTACTTTTTTCTCAGCAGTCCATGGAACTTATACAAAAATTGCCCATGTGTTAGGACACAAAAACCTCAAAATCAAATGCAGGAAGGCAGAAATAATAAATGTATTTTTTTCAGATCATGACGGAATAAAAATCACATGCAATATAAGGCCAGGAGAAAATAGACCAAAAACCATTTGAAAACTAAATAATTTTATCCTAAAGAATGAATGGGTGAAACAGCAAATTACAGACACAATTACTAATTTCATCCAAGAGAATGACAATAATGAGACAACATACCAAAATTTGTGGGATACAGCCAAAGCGGTAATAAGGGGAAATTTTATATCTCTAGATGCTTATTTGCATAAAATAGAGAAAGAGAAAATCAATGAATTGGGCTTGCAACTAAAAAAGCTAGAGAAAGAACAAATTAAAAACCCCCAATCAAATACAAAACTTGAAATCTTAAAAATAAAAGGAGAGATTAGTAAAATTGAAAGTAAAAAAAATATTGAATTAATAAATAAAACTAAAAGTAGGTGTTATGAAAAAACCAACAAAATAGATAAACTTCTAGTTAATTTAATTAGAAAAAGGAAAGAGGAAAATCAAATTGTTAGTCTCAAAAATAAAAAGGGAGAACTTTCCACCAATGAAGAGGAAATTAGAGCAATAATCAGGAGTTACTTTGCCCAACTATATGCCAATAAATTTGATAATCTAAGTGAAATAGAGGAATATCTATAAAAATATAGATTGCCCAGATTAACAGAAGAGGAAATAAATTACTTAAATAGTCCCATTTTAGAAAAAAGAAATAGAACAAGTCATTAATCAACTCCCTAAGAAAAAATCCCCAGGACCAGATGGATTTACATGTGAATTCTATCAGACATTTAAAGAACAATTAACTCCAATATTATATAAAATATTCGAAAAAATAGGGAATGAAGGACTCCTACCAAACTCCTTTTATGATATAGACATGGTACTGATACCTAAACCAGGTAAAACAAAAACAGAGAAAGAAAATTATACAGCAATCTCCTTAATGAATATTGATGCAAAAATCTTAAATAAAATATTAGCTAAGAGATTACAGAAAATCATTCCCAGAATAATACACCATGACCAAGTAGGATTTATACCAGGAATGCAGGAATGGTTCAATATTAGGAAAACTATTAACATAATTGACTATATTAATAACCAAATTAACAAAAAACATATGATAATCTCAATAGATGCAGAAAAAGCATTTGATAAAATCCAACATCCATTCCTATTAAACACATTGGAGAGTATAGAAATTAATGGACTTTTCCTTAAAATAGTCGGTAGCATCTATTTAAAACCATCAGCTAGCATCATATGTAATGGTGATAAACTGGAACCATTCCCAATAAGATCAGGGGTGAAAAAAGGTTGCCCACTATCACCATTACTATTCAATATTTTATTAGAAATGCTAGCCTTGGCAATAAGAGAAGAAAAAGTGATTAAAGGAATTAGAGTAGGTCATGAGGAAACCACATTATCACTCTTTGCACACAGATGATATGATGATCTACTTAGAGAACCCTAGAGAATCAACTAAAAAACTATTAGAATTAATCCACAACTTTAGCAAAGTTGCAGGACACAAAATAAATCCACATAAATCATCAGCATTTTTATACATCACCAACAAAATGCAACAGCAAGAGATACAAAGAGAAATTCCATTCAAAATAACTATCAATAGTATAAAATATTTGAGAATATATCTGCCAAGGGAAAGTCAGGATCTATATGAGCAAAACTACAAAACACTCTCCACACAAATAAAGTCAGATCTAAACAATTGGAAAAACATCAAGTGCTCTTGGATAGGTCGAGCGAATATAATAAAGATGGCAATACTACCTAAACTAATCTATTTATTTAGTGCTATACCAATCAAACTCCCAAGAGATTATTTAACTGACCTAGAAAAAATAACAACAAAATTCATCTGGAAAAACAAAAGGTCAAGAATTTCAAGGGAATTAATGAAAAAAAATGCAAATGAGGGTGGCCTAGCTGTACCAGATCTAAAACTATATTATAAAGTAGTGGTCACCAAAACCATTTGGTACTGGATAACAAATAGAGTAGTGGATCAGTGGAAAAGTTAGGTTCACAGGACAAAATACTCAATGACAATAGTAATCCAGTGTTTGATAAACCCAAAAACCCCAGTTTTTGGGATAAAGACTCACTATTTGACAAAAACTGCTGGGATAATTGGAAACTAGTATGGAAGAAATTAGGCATTGACCCACACCTAACACCATATACCAAGATAAGGTCAAAATGGATTCATGATCTAGGTATAAAGAATGATAATATAAACAAATTAGAACAATGTAGGATGGTTTACCTCTCAGACCTGTGGAGGGGGAAGGAATTTGTGACCAAAGAAGAACTAGAGGTTTTCATTAATCATAAAATAGATAAGTTTGACTATATCAAGTTAAAAAGTTTTTGTACAAACAAAATGAATGCAGACAAGATTAGAAGGGTAGCAGTAATCTGGGAAAACATTTTCACATCCAAAGGTTCTGATAAAGGCCTCATTTCTAAAATATATCAAGAATTGACTCAAATATATAAGAATTCAAGCCATTCTCCAATTGATAAATGGTCATAAGATATGAACAGACAATTTTCAGATGAAGAAATTGAAACTATTTCTGGTCACATGAAAAGGTGCTCCAAGTCACTATTGATCAGAGAAATGCAAATTAAGACAACTCTGAGATACCACTACACACCTGTCAGATTGGCTAAAATGACAGGAAATGATAATGATAAGTGTTGGAGGGAATGTGGGAAAACTGGGACACTGATACATTGTTGGTGGAACTGTGAACGGATCCAACCATTCTGGAGAGCAATTTGGAAGTATGCTTAAAAAGTTATCAAACTATGCATACCCTTTGACCCAGCAGTGTTTCTACTGGGCCTATATCCCAAAAGAGATCTTAAAGTAAGGAAAGGGCCCCACATATGCAAGAATGAATGTTTGTGGCAGCCCTTTTTGTAGTGGCAAGAAACTGGAAATTGAAAGGATGCCCATCAATTGGAGAATGGCTGAATAAATTATGGTATATGAATGTTATGGAATATTATTGCTCTGTAAGAAATGACCAACAGGAGGATTTCAGAGAGGCCTGGAGAGACTTGCATGAACTGATGCTGAGTGAAATCAGCAGAACCAGGAGAACATTATACACAGCAACAAGACTATACGATGATCAATTTTGATGGACATGGTTCTCCTCAACAATGATGTGATTCAAACCAGTTGTTCAGCTATGAAGATAGTTATATACATCCAGAGAGAGGCCTGTGGGAACTGAGTGTGAACCACAACACATCATTTTAACGCTTTCTGTGAATATTTCCATGCATTTTGTTTTCCTTCTTAGGTTGTTTTTTCTTCTTATCTTTCTATATCTGATGTTTCTTGTGCAGTGAGATAACTGTATAGATATGTATACATGTATTGTATTTGTCATATAATTTATCCTATTTAGCATGTATTAGATTACCTGTCATCTAGGAGTGGGGGGTGGGGGGAGGAGGGGAAAAGCTTGGGAAAAAAAGTTTTTGAAAAGGTCAATGTAGAAAAATCACTCATATGTTTTGTAAATAAAAAGCTTTATTAAAAAAAAAAAGAATATGGACAGCTCTTCTGAGAGCCAAAATAGCAGAATAAGCTGTACCCCTTCCATGTTTGTTTTGGGGCAACCATTAACTAGCATCCCAGGACAGGTCTTGGAGTGGCACAATCAGCAAGGAGATGGGGTGAAACAAACTTTTAGGCTAGGAACCTTGGAGGATTGGCAGGAAGAGCCCTCTCAATCTAATAATGGGGAAGGGGATATTTGAATGCAGGAAACTCCCCAGTGAGCTGGCAGGTCCCACATCAGCAAATCACAGGAGATACTGAACCCCAAAGTGGAGATCCTGGCAAACACCAATACCAAGCACTACCCAACACCTACATGCCTTTACAAAACCAAGGGAATCACTATATTCTCTGATGTAGCCTAGCCAGCCAGGCATTCCTCCCACCCTGAGGCCAGACCACCATGTTCTTCAGATTCAGTAAAACACAGAAACACCACCTGGGCATAACACATGCCAGACACTATCACTAGGACTCTCGCTCAGCACCAGGTAAGCTGTCTTACCTCTACACCCTCCAGAAGCTCTAGTCACCTCTCACTCCATCCCCTCAGCCTGCATCACCCATGAACATCCCTGCTAGGGCTTCAGGGCCCCATCAGTGTAGCACCAGATCCATGCCCAGGTCTTATAGTCTTGGTACAAGAAGGCTGAGACAGCACTCACCTGGGAAGAGCTCAAATTCATTCACTTATTTATGCATTCATTTACTTTTTGAGAGCTTAAATTTAAAAAAAAAAAGGAAAGAGAAAGAAAGAGAGGGAGGAGAGGAAAAGAGAAAAGAGAATTGAAAAATAACTTTAAAAACCATAGAACAGAAGTAGAAAGAGTGGGAAAAGAAATGAGAATAATGCAAGAGAATTATGAAAAGAGTCACAGTTTGTTCAAGTGCTTAAAAAGTAGAATTAGCCAAATGGAAAAGGAGATATGAAAATCCAGTGAAGAAAATAGCTCCTAAGAGTACAATTGGCCATGGGAAAAAGAAAGTACAAAACATAATTGAGAATAATGAAGCAATATGAATACAAAACATATATTCACTGAGTAGTATAGCATCCAGATTTGTAAGAGGGTGATTAAGTGAGATAGAGGAAAAAAAATATAAAGAAAAAGCATACTAGTATGTGAACCTCAACAGTCTTCTTTCAGAACCTGATAAATCCAACAATAACAACAACAATAATAAAACAACCAAGAAAGAAAATAATAAAGAAAATGGACTACTAGAAAAGTTATAGATATGACAGACATTTGGAGAAAACTTAATGAGAACAGAAAGAAATATATTTTTTCTCAGTAGTAAATGGCACATACAAAAAATAGATCATTTAACATGGCATCAAAGCCTAAAAATAAAAAGGCAGATGTACTTTTTTCAAATCACAATGCAATAGAATTACATTAAACAAAGAGCAGTGGAAATTATTTGGATTTAAATTATTTGGATTAAATTATTTGGAAACTAGTCTAATCCTAGAGAATAAAGGGATCAAAGAAGAAATTATACACATAATTTCATTAAAAAATGACAACAATAAGACAGCATACTAAAATTTATGGGATACAACCAAAGCAGTACTTAAAGGAAAATTTATTTCTCTAAATTTGTAAATGAACAAAATAGAAAATTAATAGATCAATGAATTAGGCATGCAATAAAAAAATCTTGAAAAATCTCTAATAGATTGAGCATCAAATTGAAAATCAAAGGTGAGATTGATAAGGTTGAAAGTAAAAAGTAATAAGAAAAGTATGAGCAAATAAATGCATCTTGGAGGTGGTTTTATTAAAAAAATCAATAAGATAGATCACCATAGGTTGACTTTATTAAAAGAGGAGGAATAAAGCCAAATAACCTGTATCAAAACTGAGAAGAATAAAATTGCCACCAATAAAGAAAAAGATTAATCATTAGCAAATATTTTGACCAATTATATGCCAATAAATCTGACAATCTGAGCAAAATCTAAGAATATAAAACTATAAACTGCCTAGATTAATAGATAAGGAAATATAAATCCTAAATAACCAAATCACAGATAGAAAAATTGAACAAGCTATTAATGAATTCCCTATGAAAATATCACCGGGGCAGATAGGTAATAATTGAATTCACCAAACATTTAAAAAACAATTAATTCCAATGCAATAATAGGTGAAGGAGTCCTATCAAACTTCTTTTGTGACACAAATATGGCATTAATAAGTAAATCAAAAAATAGCTAAAACAGAAAAAGAAAATTATAGACTAATTTCCATAATAAATAATTACTACAATATATCAAAAAAATTTTAAACTATGATCAGGTGAAATTTATACTAGGGAGATGATTTTGGTCCAATATTAGGAAAATAATATCAATAATAAAATGAACAGAAATTTATGATTATTTTAATAGACAAAATATAGTACTCCTTGTTAAAAAAACAGAACAGAATACAAGAATAAAGGTAGAATTCCTTAAAATGATGAGCAGAATCTCTGTAAAATTACCAGCAATCATAATTTTAATGGGTACAAGTTAGAAGTCTTCCCAATAAAATTAGGAGTGAAGCAAGGATGCTCATATTATTCAATATGGTACTGCAAATGTTAGGTTTAACAATAAAAGAAGAAAAAGAAATTGACATAATTAGAATAGGCAAGGAGAAAAAACAACTATTATTCTGCAGATGATATTATGGTAAACTTAGAGAGTCCTAGAGCATTAACTAAAAATAAACCTGAAATAATTAACAAGTTTAGCGAAGTTTCAGAATAAAAGATTAACCCACATAAATCATTTCTTCATATGACCAATAAAGCTTAGCATCAAAAGATAGAGAAAATCCATTTAAAATAACTGTGAGTTATTTTAGGAGTCTACCTGCCAAGGAGTCTTCCTGCCAACCAGGAATTTTATGAACACAATCACAGAACATTTTTCATATAAATAAACTCAGATCTATACAATTGGGAAAATATCACTTGATAATGGATAGGTTGAGACAATATAATAAAAATGATATTTCTACTTAATTCAATTTGCATATTCACCACACCACACCAATCAAACTACCCCAAAGCATGTGTGATAGAGTTAAAAATATAACAAAATTATTCTAGAAGACCAAAAGATCAAGAATATCAAGGGAATCTATGGGAAAAAAAATAGGGGAAGGTGGCCTAGCAGTATCAGATCTCAAATTATATTATAAATCAGAAATCATCAAAGATATCTGATACTTACTAAAAAATAAAATAGAAGATCAATGGAAAAGATGATACACAAAATATGGTAGTAAATGAACAAACTAGCCTAGTATTTGATAAACCCAAATATCCCATTCTTTGGGATAAGAACTCATTATATGGCAAAAAGTGCTGGAAAAACTGGAAAATAGTATAAATGAAACTAGGAATTATTTTCCAAGATAAAGTCAAAAAAGGGGACATGATTCAGATATAAAATGATAGCATAAACACATTAGAACAGCAAGAAATAGTATACCTGTCAGACCAGTAAGACAAAAATTTATGACTGAACTAGAGGTAGAGTACATTACAAAATGAAAAATGGATAATTTTAATTATATTAAATTTAAAAGTCTACAAGTTTTAGGAGTTTTCATTTTTTTTTAAAACATGTGGTGGTTATTTTTTTATTTTCTTTTGACTTTCTTTAACACATTTGTACACTCCTTTCCTCTCTTGTTTTCTTGAAATACAATATCCTGACTTTTCTTTTTTGATCAATGCTTTCAATCCAAAGAGTCTTAAATTATGTCTTCCCGATCCTTTGGTATATTTCTTCTACAAATTCTAATATATCTAATGAACAACTTTAGTTTTTCTTTAAGGATTAGTTTCTTGATCCCATATTAGACAGTGATTTATCTTCTCAAATTATATTATGTTTCCTTATCTGTTTACATCCTTAATGCCTCATTAAAATATAAGCTCTTTTAGAACTAGAATTATTTTTCCAGTTTTGCTCTCTAGACTAAATGACTATTGTATGAACTTGGCTGGTCTCCCTTTCCTTCTATTTAGTTAAAACTTCTTTCTGTTCTTTGTTTTGTTAATTATGAGAATGTCAAAATTGGCATTATTCAGTTCTTCCAGTAATATTTCCATAAGTTAGTCATTGGAAAAAAGCTCAAATTTAGAGGACCCATAGCTAATTTAATATTTATAGAGAATCTGAAATCTGTATAATGCTATTCATCTTCTGATCTTGTTGCTTTTTTATAAAAATTATGAGTCCACCAAAGAACTATGGGGAGGATTTTTTATTTTTCCCTTGATTATCTTTCATCATTTTTTGATGTCCAATATGTGTAGTTATATACTATCAATTTATCTACTTCCTATGACCTAGTTATCTAATGATTCTCTGATATTCAGTAGTCATTTATTATTGTATTTTGCTCATTATGCATTGACCAATAATATTACATGCAGTATGTTACCCATTGTCCACTTAATATCATTCTAAATACAGCCCAATATTTACTGTCCAAAGAGTATTCATATTTTCAGGGTTCCTACCAATATTGTAACTGGAAATATATTTTAGTCTCACATTGGCTTAAGACATACTTTCCATCACTCCCAAAAAGCACAGGACTTAGTTTATTGCTTCCCTTAGATCATTGATGTTATCTTCCTCTCTTTCCCTCAGCTATTTTCCCATTCAAATACCATGATAGCAGGAATTGAGGTTTTATTTTTACAGAAATAGAAATTTTCCTAATGTAGCTCTTTTATTTGGAGAAATGGGATTAGAAATACACTAATTTTTGTGCTAGATAGAGGCTGAATAAACAAATGTAACTTGTATTACACTTAATTCAGTTTGGCTAATTAAAAAAAAACATTTATCAAAAAACATTAAATATACTTCACTAGGCAATATGGTTAATTGTAAGGGACCTTAAAAGTCATTGAGTCCAACTCTTTTTTACCAATGAAAAAATATAGTTTGAGAGAATGCAACTTGCATAGGTAAAATTTTTTTTAAAATCTGATTATTCAAGGTGTTTATATTCTAATGAAACATAGAACATAATAAAAGTTGAGCAAATACAATACAATTTGAAAAGGCAGAGATCATTAACAACTAGAAAGAAAGGCTTTCCTTGGGAAGAAGCACCTGAACTGAGTTTGGGACTAAGGTAAGGATTCACATCTGTGAAATGGTATCAATTATATAATGGTAAAGTTTCTTCATCACCTCAATTAATCTTTCAATTGTATAAATGTGTCAGCAATGTGATTGTGAGATGAATTTTTTTATGAATTAGGAATTTCTTGGATTGGATCAAGAAAGAAAAAATAGGATTGTCTGGGAGGATCAGTAATGTCTATGACACTAACATCAATGTCAGCTAATCTGTCTGTGAGCTCAGTTTAGAGAGGTTCAAACCAGAGGTAGAAGATTTCATTATTGAAGTTTTGGAGCCACGCTCCTGAGAAAGAATGGCTTTTTAAGGGACATAGAGAAAAAAGAGAATTTTTACCTCTTCTCTCACTTTTCCACTGACCATTAAAATTGGACCAGTGAGAAGTGCATTAGTCAGGAACAGAAAGAGATATACCAAAAACTAACATAGCCACAGAAATATATTGCAAAATAGCCAACATAGAACAAGCAGCTTTAAACATTTCATGCCTTGAATTTGAATATTGGCTATGTAGTCAAGAAAGAATTTCTAATAACCAGGAGACGTGAGTTTAATCTTTGAACATATATGTTCTCTACACTTATACCTTACTAACATCATACTCTAAGCAAAAACAAACAAACAAAAACAGTGTTCTTGTATATTTTATGAGTACTTTGGGGAGAAGAAGCTATTTAAGGAGAAATGTTTTTAAAGCTGTTATTAATATGTCATCTTAGTAAATAACCTCTAAAAGCAAATTAAGATAATTACCTGATAACCATTGTGAAACATACAATTGGGGTCTCATGATTGACAGAATCAGAGGCACATTCAGCATTTTAAAGTTACCTCTAATACCTTGAAAGGAGCAAAAGTCATTATCTTTTGGGATAATGTAGTAAAGTAGTAAATTCTAACATAAATTTACTAGTTATTCTTCCTACTATAGCTAATGAACATAGAATCAGAAAAATTGATTTATCATAGTCATATACATAGAGACGTTTCCCCCTCAACACCTTTCTTCCCTCACAGAGATAGAAAAGTTCTGAAAAGAAATGGGACTCTGATTCTGTATCTGTTATTCAATTTCTGTCAGGTTTGGAGTAAAAGATGTCATCTTTTGAGCTTTGAGTTTTATGATTATAATATAAAGGCATTGGACTTTGATGATGGTAAAATTCCATTCTGGTCCTGACATTCTATAAGTTTCGATTCAGTTTTAAATTTTGATAGTGGATAGTGAAGGAAAGATGGAGGGACCTTTCAGAGTAGGAAGGCTCTTGGTAGAATGTTGGAGAAAGAAGTATGGATTGCCAGCAGCAGAGCCTGCAGAAGAATGAAGGCGTGCATTTAAATTTTTCTATTTGTTTAATGAAAAGATGCTGAGCTGTTAGTGATAGTTATTCTGTAGTGATTTTATCCATACCACAGTGGTGCTTTAAGATTGTAATAAATATGTAGCATTAAAATAAGGCTACAACATAAAAAAAAAGAAAAGAAAAAAAATCTGGAGATAAAAATCACACTATAGAACGTGCACGTTAATGTCACAAACAGATTGGTATTATGGAAAGATAACAATTGTTTGAAGTTCTTTTATGTGCTGTTTTTTTTTTCTCTTCTCCTATTGGCTGGTTTAACAAATCAAGTCCAAAAAATCCCTCCCATGTTTAATGGTCTGACTGGAAACAGATTTTATTAGTTCAGCACAGTTTAAGCATTCTCATGCTTCATTAACATAATACATTGCAAGAAAACTACTTTCCCTGGGATGAAAAGCTTTAGGTACACATAGAAAACAGTAGTAAATAATGGACTATCTGACAGGTAGATAAGCAGTCATTCCAAATGTAAAGAGTAGTGTTCGTAGAATGATGATGATGATGATACTGGTGAAGTATATAATTACAAATGCCTTTTTAAAAAATTGCTTATAAAAATCACAAAGTGCAAACTGCCTGCACATTTTGAATTATTTTAGTTGTGAGCAAACTTGATACATGCTGCACTAACAGAAGCAATCTATTTCTGAAATGGAGTTGTAAAATTATGCCTCTCCAGATTTTTTTTCTCTAGGTACTTTGGGTAAAATCTGAAATGAAGCCGAATCCAATAAAAAGCCACAAATATTTATGATGCCCCCACTACGAATCAGGTACTGTGTTAAGCAATGGAGCTTTTTTATGTGGTGATGTTATTTTTTCCCCTTTGGTTTGAATTGGCATTATGATATATTTAATGGAGTCAAGTCTTAGAGAGAAAATACCTTCTACCAACGTAGACCTGTAATTGTTCTCTGTTCTGCAAACCTGATTTTTGGCACATAAATCCAGTGCTCTGATATGTATATTCATCTTTTTCCATTTGTCTTTTCCAATTCTTTACAATTTTTTGAGGGCATAGACTGCATCATTTATTATTGTTTTACCTTTGATGAAACCAGAAAACCTTGAACATTTAAATTCATTTTGGGATCTAACTTTTGATTTCATCAGTTTAAGGAATATCTGGTCAGCCAGGTCCTATAGTGGATAGAGCTCTGAGTCTAGCATCAGGAAAATCTGTGTTCAAATTTGACCTCAGTCATTTAGTAGCTCTATGACCCTGGGAAAGCCATTTAATTCTGCTTTAGTTTTTTCATCTGTAACATGAATTGGAGAATGAAATGGCAAACAACTCTAGTAGCTTTGTCAAGAAAACTCCATATGGGGTCACAAAGAGTCATACATGACTGAAAAATGACTAAAAAACAATAATAATGATAAGAAGGAATAGCTGACACAATAAATAGAGTGCCATGTATGAAGTCAGGAAGACCTGAGTTACGTTCCACTTTCAGACACTTACTTTCATATGGCACTGGGAACATCATTTATTTTCTGTTTGTCTCAGTTTCCTCATCTGTAACATGATAATAGTACCTGCCTCCCAGGTTTGTTATGAGGATTACCTGAGATATAATTACAAAATGCTTAGCACAATGCCTGGCACATAGTAAACACTACATAAATGTTAGATGATGATGATAATGATTGTAGAGCAATACCATTCTTGCATCTTGAGTCTTAGAGAAAGATTATGACTTCTCCATGTAGTTAGGAGATAAGACTTGAACCCAAATCTTTCCAATTCTCATCCTCTGTTTTATCCCTTATATTATGTTGCTTCTCAGAGACTTGCAAAAGTAGATGCTAAATCAACTTTTTTAATTAAAATAATTAAATCCAGTGTTTGTGTTTCCCTAGGTCCTAACTTGTCAATTAATCATTTTCCCTATCAATTTTCTCTTTCTTTTTGTCATTCTTTTTGGAGTAATTGGTTTCTGATATTCAGTTAAATGGGAGGTATTTGGGGATAACAACTTTGTTATATTAATCTTTGTATTTCTAGATCACTACAAATTGTCTTGGACAAATGGGACTTTGGAGAGAATGTTGGTCTTGCAATAAGAAAGATTTAAATTCTAATTCAACTTCAGGCAGATATCTGTTCATAAGTGAGTCACTTAATATTTTTAGTTTATAATATCCTCTCCATAAAATGGGGCAAATTAACTCCTATACTTATTATCTATTAACTTAATATAATGAATAGAGAGCTAATCTTGAAGTCAGAGGGACTGGATTCAATTCCCATCTCTGATACAGATGGACTATGTAACCTTAGGCAAAACATTTAAACTCTGGTCATCACAAGGGGAGAAGACTAAAAGTTGCAGATTTTTTTGTTTGTTGTTTGTTTGTTTTTAAATTGTAGTTTTTTTTAATTATTGGCTCCATTGGCAGAGTGAATTTCCCCCATTAGAAATAAGGAAAGATTCCATTCAGCCCATGAAGTGATTTTCCTAAAATACAGGCCTAATTAGATAACCCTCTTTCCTCCACTCCTCACTCAATAAACTCTACTGGCTTCCTATTGCCCCCAGAATTAAATACAAATTGTTGTGTTTGGCAATGAAGGCCCTTCAAAACCCAGCTCCTTCTGTCTACCCAGTCTCTTATACCTTATCCCTGACACCGATCCAGTGCCACCGACCTTCTGGCTGTTTCATGAACAAAACACTTCATTTCTTGGTTCTGGGCATTTTCTGTGACTATCCTGCATGCTTGGAACATTTTACTTTTCTCCTCTCTGACTACTAACCTGCCTGACTTCCTTTAAGTCCCAATTAAAATTCTACCTTCCATAGAAAGTTTTCCCCAACATTTCCAAATTCCAATACCTTCCCTCTGTTAATTTTTGTCTTCTGTTTACCCTGTATGTAACTTGTTGTGTATATATTTATTTGCATGATGTCGCCCCCCATTATATTAGGATCTTCTTTAGGGCAGGCAACTGTCTTTTGCCTTTTTTTGTAACCCCAGTATTTAGTGCAGTTCCTGGCACATAGTAGGCACTTAAAAAATTTCAAAAATCAATGAAGTCACAGGTCCTAGGATCTTTCCCTAAACACATCCTTCTTCCCCTCAAGAAAGACAGAACCTTACAAGTAATTCTGACAGTCAAATGAAATACAGTGAGTTAAGTGCATTGCAATCTTTGAAGCATAAAATGCTATAAAAATCTCAGTTATCAATATTGTGCATCTTTAACAAGTATTTGTGTCAGGTCATGCTCTTTCACTTCAACCTTCAGCTCATGAGGACTTCTGGACTGATTCTCTTATATTTCCTGGTCCATTTCAAAATTTGGATCTCAATTCTGGCTCAAAGCAGAGCCTATGCCCCAGTTCCTTACTCTGTCTTCTCTACCTCTATCAACAATACATAGTTTTATGGTTGTGTGATATTCACTATCTATCTCCCCACTGCAAGTTTATTTCAAACTGTTTTTTTAAGTATTGACTTTTGATACTTTGAACACTCCTGTAATGTGTGTCCATTTGATCAACTGTAAGATTGGTGCTTCTTGTTTCTAACTTTTTTCTTAATTGCTTGTAGTGTTCTTCCTTCTACATTACACTACCCCCACCCTCAATATGGTACTCAGCATATATATTCACAACTTCAACTTAAAAATACCATTTTCTTTTTACTTAAAAAATACATTCCTACAATTTGTTTTGATGTGTTCCTTATTTGTATTATTAGCTGCCTAGCCCTAAATATGGATAAAGCCAGTTACAAGATGTATATGTCAATAAATCACACCTGGTATTTCTGTTTTCTGTCTTAAAATAAAGATATGCTTTGTCAATGGACCATAAAAGACTGTTTTAAAAAATTCTGGCTATGTTTTAAATTGATACTTTTTGAGATATAGATATTTGTGAGTTATGCTCACAAAGTGAGAGTTGCTGAGTTTGTGGTAAGGAAATGATTTGGAGTAATGGAATGGGAAGGAATTATAGCATTTAGACACTTAAAAGATTATTTGCTCTAGTGATTTCCTGAATTTACATTTCTTAGCTGTCATGTAGTCTTCTAATCAAACATTAGGATGAAAACAATCACTGGCTACAGAATAACTAAAAAGGTATTATTTTTAGGTTCATAATTCCCATAAACTATAACATTAGGATGGAGGGGAGAGATCAGGCTCTATGATTTCATCAGAAAACTCCCAGTGTATAAACTTCCTTCAGTAATGTAGGTCAGGAAATCATCTGTAACTTAAATGGATTAAACTTCAAATCTTAGTGCTAGCCAGACCTAGAGGCACATGCAGGTGATCCCTGATGTGAAGGAAGCTGAGGACGAAAGATGAGCTTCAGTGTTTGGTGCTTCAGTGGGCTATTAGTAGATCAGATATCAGCAGAAAGTTTGGCATAAATATGGAAACCCCTGAGATTGGGGAATAGGTGGGGGGAAGGAAGTCAGGTGGCCCAAGGAGGGACAAACCAGTGAAAGTTAGAAATAGAGTAGACCATAATTCCTATCTGCATCAGAATGCAACCAGACTCATTTTTATGTCTCTATGTATGTATGTGTGAATTTATGTATGTATTAATATATGTGTGTGTGTGTGTGTGTGTGTGTGTGTGTGTGTGTGTATAAATGATAGAAAACCATCTTCAAAGGTTCAAAACTAAGAAGAAGACCTGAATTCAAGTGAAACCTCCAAAATATGAGTTACTTAGTCTCTCAGTGCTCTAGGCAACTCATTAAAATGAGAAATTATAAAGAAGTGCTAACCTGCTTTGTAAGAGAATTCCTCTTTGGGGAGTTTCCTTTATCATTGTAATCCTATATCATTGTAATACAGGTTCAATTCCTCCTAGGTTCTACATACTTCAATTACAGAAATGTTTAGAATAGTGGTAAATAAAAAGACTTTAACATGAGTTCTTTCTCATTAACAGAAGTTTGATATGTATATGAATAAGGATTATATATTATCTAAATGGATACTATATAAAACAATGTTCAAAATTGTAATTGTTTTATATTACTGTATTCTTTTTTGGATTTGGGCAATGGAAGTCACAAGAATTAAATTAAAAGAATTACACTTTGAATTATTTATAGACAAATGCCTCAGAACCTATTAACATGACCCCCTAAAAGCTACATTCAGATTTGAGTTCGCAGTGTCCTGGTAAATATCTAACAACTGGCACTCTGAAAATAAAAGGTACATATGTTTGTAAGTTTAAAACTAGATTCCAATTGGTACAAATAATGAATCTCATGAAGTCATATATTCAAATGTATAATATTTGAATATTTAATTATGGAACATGTTATAATAGATACCACTTAAATAGAAATATACAGTACAAACTCAAATGATGCAATCATGAAGTGATTGAAATTCATTATTGGCTTTTACTTGGAACCAGCCATATTCTGTATAGTTAATATTTTCTCCACCACAGTTCTTCTGAGGTAATTCATCCTTCTGCTTTCTACTTGGAACCTCTCTATTTTCAAAGCAGACATTGCCTTTATTTTGTTAATGTCATCCTTTTCTGGGTTCTTTGCTTAGTTAAGTACTGTGTTATCTGCTACTTCCTTATTTCTAGGGTACTGCTTTCCCATTGAAATGTTAATAGTTTGACTTCCGGGGGTGGAGCCAAGATGGAGGAGTAAAGCCTGGAAGCTGCTGGAGCTCATTAAGTTTCCCTTGAAAAGCACATGAAACTGAAAACAGAGTCTGATGGAATAAACCCCGCTCCAGCTTGAGGTAGACTGAAAAAACTTCTGGAAAGGGGTGAAAAGGGTGTCCAGCCCAGCTAAGACGGACTCTGGGAAATTCTGGTGAGAGAGGTTCAGTCACAGAAAATCAGCAACTGAGATCCTCAGTCCTGGCTCAGCAGAGGTAGCTTCCAGTCCCAGCTCATAAGGCAAACTGGGAAACCAGGCTGTTTCCTGAACAGAGCAGCCGCACAGTCTCTCTGCAAACACACAAGGGGGCGCTGTGCTCAAAGTCAAAGGTCAGAGCTGCACAAGAAACTTTGGACAGCGCCCCCTTTACCCCAGAAGCACAATCATAAAAGGAAAAAAAGGGGGAAAATGAGTAGGAAACAGAAAAGAACCTTGATCATATAGAGCTAACTATGGGTGTAGGGAGATCAAAACACAAACTCAGACAAGGACAAAATGTGCACAGAAAAAATCTCAAGGAGTGATGTAAATTAGTCTCAAGCCCAAAGAGACTTCTTGGAAAGGCTCACAAAAATAATTAAAAGCAAATAAGACAGGGAGAAGAACAAATGAGAAAGGAAACGAGAGGTATGTATGAGAGAATCAACAGGTTGGAGAAGGAAGGAAAAAAAAAATTACCAGAAGAAAACAACTCCTTAAAAATAGAATTGGCCAAATGGAAAATGATAGACAAAAGCTACCTGAAGGAAATCACACATTAAAATCTTATACAGGGTTTAGAAAGCTATTGATTCTGTAAGACAGTAAGCATTAGTCAAGCAAACCAAAAAGAATGAAAAAATGGAAGAACGTGAACTCTATCATTGGACCTAGAAAATAGATCCAGGAGAGACAATTGAAAAACGATTGGCCTATCTGAAGGCCATATCCAAATAAAGAGCTCGGATAGCATTCTTCAAGAGATTTTTGAGGAAAATTGCCCCAATATTTTACAAATAGAGGGGGAAATACTGATTGAAAGAATCCACTAATCACCTTTGGAAAGAGATCCCACAAGGAAAACTCCAAAGAATATTTTTGTGACAGTCCAAAACTACAATTCCAGGAAAAAAAAAAAAAAAACTTCCAGATAAAAATAATTCACATATAAAGGAGCAACAGTCAGGATCTAGCAGCTTCTACAATAAAGGATCAGAGGGCCTGGAATACCATATTCTTGAAGGCAAAGGACCTGAGGTTACAACCAAGAATTAACTACTCAGTGAGAGTAAGCATCATATTTCAGGGGAGAAGATACAGCTTCAAAGAAGTGAGAGATTTTCAATCATTTCTATTGAAAAAACAGAACTAAACAGAAAATTTAATCTATAAACATAGAACTCAAGAGAAGCACAGAAAGGTAAACAGTAGGAAAATATATATTATTAAAGATTAAACTGTTTTTACATCTCTAGATAAGAAACCAATATCTGTAACTCTTAAGAACTGTATCTGTCACTGGAGTAAACAGAGGGGGACATCATATGAACTGATATTATAATTATGATTGATCTCTGATGTGATGACATCAAAGAAAATGACATTAAGGACTGGGAAAATTTTTTTAATGGAAAAAGAAGAAAGGAAATATAATGGGAAAATTGGTTCTCACAAAAAGGTGCAAAAGACTTATTACAATTGAGAGAAAGAAGGGAGTGGGATGAGCATTGTCTGAGGCTTGATCCCATCAGTTTTGGCTCAGAGAAAGAATAACTTAATCATTCAGTTGAGTATAGAAATTTATCTAACCTTATAAAGAAGTAGGAGGACAAAGAGGAAAGAAAAGGGTGTGTCTGAATAAAAAGAAGTTCAAAGGTAAGTGAAGGGAGGAAGGGTGATAAGAAGATAAGGTAGTGGGTGGGGTGTAAAAAACACAACTAAGGATTGGGTTGAAAGAGAGAACAAAAATATGTACAGGGGAGAAAATAGGATGGAAGGAAATACAGAGCTGGTAAGCAAAACTGTGAAGGAAAATGGGATAATCTCTCCCATAAAACAGAAGCAAATAGCAGAGTGGATTAAAAAACAAAATCCTACAACATGTTGTTTACAAGAAACACATTTTACATAGAGAAATATATGCAGACTAAAGGTAAAAGACTGGAACAGAATTTATTATGCTTTAGGTGTAGTAAAAAAGCCAGGATTGCAATTCTGATGTCAGATAAAGTAAAAGTAAAAATAGATCCTATTAAAAGATATAAGAAAGAAAAGTTCATCTTGATAAAGGGTACCATAAACAATGAAGTAGTAACAACACAAAATCTGTATGCACCAAATGGTAGAGCAGCCAAATACCTAGAGATGATTTTAACCCAGTTATATGAAAATTAGAGAGCAAGACAATATTAGTGGGGGACCTCAAATTTCCCCTCTCAGAAACATATAAATCTAACCAAAAAATAAAAAAAGAAAGACACTAGGGAGGTTAGCAAAGTCTTTAAAAACCTAGATGTGATAGACCTCTGGAGAAAACTGAATAGGGACAGAAAGGAATACACCTTTTTCTTGGCCCTACATGATAATTTCAAAAAATTGACCATGTATTAGGTCAAAAAAAGTTCACAGTCAAATGCAGAAAGGCAGAAATAATGCTTCCTTTTCAAACCATATTGCAATAAAAATTACATGCAATAAAAGTACAGGGAAAGAGAGATTAAAAAACAATTGGAAATTAAGTAATCTTATTCTAAAAAATGAGTGGGTCAAATAAAAAATAACATAAAATATCCATAATTTCATCTAAGAGAATGACAATAATGAAACAACATACCAAAACCCATGGGATGTAACTAAAATAGTTTTTAAGGAAAATTTTACATCTATAAATAGCTAATGAATAAAAAAGAAAGAAGAAATCAATGAGTTGGACATGCAACTAAAAAGCTATAAAAAGAATTTAGTACCCTTTCAATTAAATGCCAAATTTAAAATTCTGAATCTTAAAGGAGAGATTAATAAAATTTAAATAAAGAAAACTATTGAACTAATTAATAAAATTAAATTATATTGGTTTTATGAAAAAAAACTGATACAAACCTTTGATTAATTTGATTAGAAAAAAGAAAGAAAAAAAAAAAACAAATCACCAGTGTCAAAAATGAAAAGGGTGTATTTACTACCAATGACAAAGAAATTAAGGCAAAAATTAGAAGCTATTTTGCCCAACTGTATGCCAGCAAGACTGACAATCTAAACCAAATAGATGAATTATTTAGAAAAATAGAAATTGCCCAGATTAACAGGAGAGGAAATAAATTACTTAAATAATCCCATTTTGGAAAAAGAATTTGAACAAGACACATTAATGAAGTCCCTAAGAAAAAAATATGTAGGGCCAAATGAATTAGCAAGTGAATTCTATCAAACATTTAAAGAAAAATTAGTTCCAATATTAGGTAAACTGTTTGGAAAAATAGGTGAAAAAGAAGTACTGCCAAATTCTTTTGACACAAATATGCTACTGATACCCAAACCAGGAAGAGTCAAAACAGAGAAAGAAAATGACAGACCCATCTCCCTAATGAATATGGATGCAAAAATTTTAAATAAACTATTAGTAAAGAGATTACAGCAATTTATCAGCAGAATAATACACTATGACCAAGTAAGATTTATATCAAGAATAGAGTGCTTGTTCAATATGAGGAAAACTATTACAATAATCGATCATATCAGTAACAACACCAAGAGAAATCATGTGATAATCTCAATAGATGCAGAAAAAGTTTTTGATGAAATACAGCACATATTCTTATTATTAACAAGAACATAGGGATAAAGGGATCTTTCCTTAAAATAATAAGCAGTAACTTTCTAAAACCAACAGCAAACATTACCTGTGATGGAGAGAAGCTGGACACATTCCCAATAAGATCAGGGGTCAAACAATTATCTCTACTATCTCCACTGCTCATTATCTCCACTATTATTCAACAATGTATTAGAAATGTTGGCTTTAGCAAGAAGAAAACAGAAAGAAATTAAAGGAATTAGAATAGGCAGTAGGGTAATTAAACTATCACTCTTTGCTAATAATACGATGATATACTTAGAGAATTCTACAAAATCATCCAAAAACTTACTGGAAACAAGCTTTAATAAAGTTGCAAGATGTAAAATAAAACCACATAAATCATCAACATTTTATATATTACTGATAAATCCAATAGGTAAGAGATAGAAAGAGAAATTCTATTTAAAATAACTGTAAACAAAAGAAAATACTTGGCAGTCTAGCTGCCAAGGAAAATACAAGAACTATATGAATACAATTACAAAACACTCCTCACACAAATAAAGTCAGATATAAACAATTGGAAAAATATCAATTTCTCATGGATAGGCTGAGCTAATATAATAAAAATAATATTTCTGCCTAAATGTATCTACTTTTTAGTGCCATACCAAATTGGCAAAAAAAAAAAAATTTGTAGAACTAGAAAAAAGATCAAAATTCATCTATAAGAAGAAAAGGTCAAGAATATCAAGGGAATTAATGAAAAAAAATGCAAATGATGATCACTTAGTTATTTCAAAATTAAAACTATATAATAAAGCAACAGTCATCAAATCCATTTGGTACTGGCTGAGAAATAAGAGTGGTGGATCAGTGGAATAGATTAGATACACACAACAAAATAATCCAGACTTTCAGTAATCTAGTATTTGCTAAACCCATAAATTCCAGTTTGTGGAATAAGAACTCACTGTTTGACAAAAATTGCTGGGGAAACTGGAAAACAATGTCTGAAACTCAACATATACCTACACCTCACATCCAATACCAAAATAAGGTCAAAATGGGTACCTGATTTGTGCATAAAGGATAATACTGTAAACTAATTATGAGAGCAAGGAATAATTTACCTATCAAATCTTTGAGAAGAGAAGAATTTATGATGAAAGAAGAGCTAGAGATTATTATGAAAGGCAAAATGGGCCACTTTCATTACATTAAATTAAAAGGTCAAAACCCCCAAAACAAACAAAACTAAAAGGCAAGTACAAAGCTGGGAAGAATTCTTTACAGTCAGTGTTTCTGATAAAGGTCTCATTACAATCCATTCCCTAATTGATAAATAATCAGAGAATATAAATAGACAATTTTCAGATGATGAAATTAAAGCCATCTATTGTTATATGAAAAGCTGCTTTAAATCACTATTAATTAGAGAAGCGCAAATTAATACAAAGTCTGATGTACTACCTCACATCTCTCAAATTGGAGGGGATGTGGGAAAACTGAGACACTAAGTCATTATTGGTGGAATTGTGAAATGATCCAATCATTCTGAAAAACAGTCTGGAACTTTGCCCAAAGGGCTATTAAACTATACGTGCCCTTTGGCCCAGCAGTGCCATTGCTGAATTTGTATCCCAAGGAAATCTTAAAAGAGGGAAAAGGACCCACATGTGCAAAAATGTTTGTAACTTCTTTTTGTGGTAGCAAAGATTTGGAAAATGAGTAGATCACCATCAATTGGGGAATGACTTAATATGAAGGTAATTGAATATTATTGTTTTATAAATAATGATGACAAGTGAATTTTAGAAAAGTCTGAAAAGATTTACATGGACTGATGCTAAGTAAAATAAGCAGAACCCAGAACATCTTTCAAATAATAACATCAAGAATGTGAGATGATCAACTAGGAAAGACTTGGTTCTTCTCAATGGTTCAGTTATCCAAAGCAATCCCAATGGATTTTGCACAGAAAATACCATCTTCATTCAGAAAAAGAACTAAGGAGACTGAATTTAAATAAAGATATGCTATGTTCACTTCCTTTTTCTGTATTTTTTATCTCTCTGATGATTCTCCCTTTTTCTCTGACCTTTCCTAACATAATTCATAAAGTAATGTGTATTAAAAATAAACTTACTAAAGACAAAAAAAATGTTAATATTTCTTTTTGTCAGCCAGTCACAGATTCAGGTATAGTGGAAGGGAATCCTAGTATTTTAAGTCTTTTTTGACTCTGGTCCACAGTTGCACCTAGTTAGCATTACAAACATTTCTTAAAATCTTGTTCATCTTTGTTTTTGGAGACAATTTCATTTCTGCTCAGTAGAAATTCCTCTATACTTAATTGATATTAGGTAATTTTCAATTCTAATTGTGTCCCTGACATCTACTACCACTACCACACATATTTCCTGTTCACTCAGTAATGCTTGGTGATGTTTTCTCCACATTCTTGCTATTGTAGCTAGTTTACTGCCTTCCTTTAAATATAGAATATACTTGAAAAAAATTGACATAATTAAGAGAAGTAATATTTTTTCTCCCTGGTCTTCTCCTTAAGAGTAACATATTTAATCAAAGCCTAAGTTAACTAGTCTGCAACTGCATCATTGATCATCATCGCTCTCAATTTTAATAGTGCTTCCTACCACTTACACTAAGCATACCTCCATTCTTCCATCGCAAATTCTATTCCTGCTAGTAGGGATGTTTAGTTTCCTAATTTAGTCATTTCAGGCATATATTCAACTTACCCTCTCCCCAAAATCCAGAGAAACAAAAACTATTGAGCTACACACACTCATGCTGGCCTCCAGAAATGCCTTCTTTCTGGATTTAGCAATACAAATATTAAAAGACTAAATGATATTCTTTCATTAAATATAAAGAATAACAGAAGATATTGGAACAAATTAGAAATCATACTAAAGGGAAAAATAGTGTAGACTTTATGGAAGAAAAGCAACTATTGAAATCTAGGTTTGAAAGGGAAAATGTATTCCAAAGAAAGAGGATAGATAAACAGGGATGCAATAACATATTTATTAAAAATATGTACTCTTATGAGGTAGAGAAGAGAATCCTTATAGAGAAATTAGTTGCTTTCATTGAATTAGAAAGCAAAATTAACTGTGTGTATGTGTGGTATGTGCATAAGTATGCAATCATGACATAAGAATATATATATATGTAATACACATTATATATATTTGTATATATGTATACATATATATATATAATATATATTTAATATGTGTATTCCTGACAATTGGGATAATTGGAATAATCACAAAATAGAATAGCCTGCGTCAGGAAATAATTGGTTTCTCATTTTTAAAACATTGTTACAAAGTCTGGATGAGTTGTATTAGATGACTTTTGGGGTTATGATAGAGATTTGTTTTTCTGTGACAACAGAACTCCATATTTTTCTTTACTCTCCTGAATTCTCCCACATGGTCAAGTACTCTCTTCTTTGGTATCACTTCAGTGATCCCAACTCATTTTACTCTTATTTCTGATGTCCTTATCTCTCTCTGAATAGGGATTGGACAGGTCCTCCCAGAGCGTCTCTTTAAGAACACTAGGCCAACCATCTTTTGATTTCCCACTGTATTCTGTACTTACCTCTATAAGTCCTAAACAATTCTTATAAATGCTTATTGATTGACTGGCAAGAACTTATCAAATTCTTCTGACACATTCATTAACTATTTTTGTATATACTCTTCACTGAAATCTTACTCTGTGAAGAACATTGACTGTCAGTGGGAATAAATAATAATTAAAAGGAATTTTATTAAGCATTTATTATGTCAAGCATTGTGCTAAGTGTTGGAAATTCATATAGAAAAAGCTAGAACAGTCCTTGCTCTCAAGGAGCTCACATTCTATGGGAATGCAACATGTAAGGAAAGTTCATATGTGGAGCAGATGGAAAATCCCAGAAATAAATATGTAAGGAAAGTTCGTATGTGGAGCAGATGGGAAATCCCAGAAATCAACATGTAAGGAAAGTTCATATGTGGAGCAGATGGGAAATCCCAGAAATCTCAGAGAACATATGGAAAAACCTCAAGATTCTTCTCTTATTTAATATTTAAGCTGATACTGCTAGGGCATAGCAAATCACAGAGGCAGGACAGTTGACAAATGACAAAGCTTGGAGAATCTAATAATAGGACAGATGGTAAGGCCTTATGGTGATTCTATAACTCATCAGAAAAATTGGAGTTTTGGACTTTCATCTTATTCAAACATTAAGCAGTCACATAGTTGCAGGTAGTGGGAGAGGGAAGGGACCATTCTCTCTGCCCCCAACTTGTGCAAGCTCTTTCCTTCAACAGATCATTAGAATTTGATTCTAGGTTACCTAGAAATGTGTAGGATAGGTGAGATAATGTGGAAGGAGACAAGAGTGTGAAGTGTGTTTTAAGTTATAATGGCTCTTCTCATGCCATAGAAACTTTAGGAAGTTTTCTTGGGAAATTCAAGTCATAAAAAAGAGGTGCTATGGTGTTGGCAACATTTTTTTCTTCTTCTTTTTTACTGGTAACTTATTATGATAGTTTAGTGTATTGAACCCCTTGCTTTTTGAAAGAGCATGGTGGAAGGAAGCATATGGATACTTGCTGTTGAGGAGAGAAAGAATGCTATGCTCATTCCTAAATCCAATATAGATGTCTTGGGACAAAGATCATTTACTCTACTATTGTTAGAGTTCTAGTGGATCTTTGGAGTTGAATATGTACACATCTATTAATTTTGGGTCATATGTACACACATGTTTTTTGCTTGTGTCATTGTCAGAGTGATCTTCTCCATGATCCTTGCTTTCCTGTTAAAAATCCTACCCTTATTTAAGTTGTAACTCAAGGGGCTACCTCCTCTACAAAACCTTCACTTATCTTTTCAACTAAAGCTAAATTATCCTTCCATGTATTTATTCCTTGTGGTATCTATCTGCCTCTTTCCTTTGCCCATAAGTCATCATCTCTTTTTATTGCAATCATTTATGCATATATCATATTCGTATGATCTGGCTGTAATTCCAAGTAATTCTTCTCATTATACCTTTGTAGTCCCAGAATCTAGAACAATGTCTTTACAGAAACAAGTAAACAAAGGTCATATATTGGTGTGCTTGTTATTTGAGATATAGAAATGTAACTAATTTGGAGAACAACTGCAAATTTAAATTAATTTATCTTTAGATATTTTTTTTCTTTTTTGTTAATATTATAAGTAAGCCTTGTTGCATTGAAGTAATGAAGTTAGCATGAAGGAATAGAAATGACCCTAAATTAGTTATCTAGAGACACAGACAACTTTCATTTCTGTTATTTTGAATTACTTAGTCTTCATAACATCACCCCTGAAGTTAAGAACTAAATATTGTCATCTGTAAAACAATGATGTGAATCTGGATGACTTCTATTTAAAATTTTTACCATTTCCAATATTATGAAGTGAGGATTTTAGTTGTATAAGCAGTCTTTATTTAATGAATAGGGAAAACTCACCTTTTTTAAGGAGATAAATATAATTTTATTTTACTTTTTAAAAGTCCACAAGCATTTATTAAGTACTTTCAACATGTGTGTTTAAAAATATTTTTATTTTCCCCAGTTACATGTACCACAAGTTTTTTACATTTGTTTTCAAAATTTTTATTTCCAGATTCCAAACCTTGAGAAGGTCCATGTTAAGTTATGCAAAACATTTCCATGTGATGATGCCAAATAAAACAGATTCCCTACCTTCCCTACCTCCCCCCCCAAAAAAAAACCCTTAAGAAAAAAAAAGAAAGTAAAAAGAAGTATGCTTCCATCAGTATTTAGAGAACAATATTTTCTTTCTCTGGGTATGGATAGCATTTTTCATCATAGATCCTTCAGAGTAGTCATGGATCATTGTATTGCTAAGAATAGCAAAGTCCTTCACAGCTGATCATTCCACAACTTTGTTATTACTATGTATACAGTACATTTCACTTTGCTGGAGCTCATGAAGGACTTTTCAGGTTTTTCTAATAGCATTATGTTTATCATTTTCTTGCAGATCAAGAATATTCTTTCATAATCCCGTATCATAATTTATCCAGCAATTTTTTGATTATGGCTTTCAAATAGACAAATTAATTTTAAATTATTTCTCCTGGACCTATTTTCCAGGTAAGTTGTTTTTTTCTAATGAAATATTTGATGGCCCCCTTTTTTCATTCTTTTGAATTTTTTTATTGTATATTGATTTCTTATAAAGTTACTAGCTTCCATTTATTCAATTCTAATTTTTAAGGAATTATTTTTTTCAATGAGCTTTTATATTTCCTTTCACACTTGGCCAGTCTTGCTTTTTAAATTGGTCTTCTCCTCATTAGTTTTTTTTTTTTTTGGATTTCCTTTTGCATCACTCTCATTTCTCTTCCCAATTTTTCTCTATCTCTCTTGATTTCATAACCCCTTTTGAGCTCTTCCATTTCCTTAGACCAATTCTTATATTTTTAGAGCCTTTTGATAAAGGAGTTTTGACTTTGTTATCACCTTCTGAGTGTGTATTTTTATCTTCCTTGTGATCTTAGTAACTTTCTATGATCAGAATCTTTTTCTGCTGTTTACTCATTTCCTCAGTCTATCACTTAGCTTTTAACTTTTTTGTGAAAGTACCACTCGGCTTCCAGGGAGGAGGGCGCAATGTCTCAATCTTCAGGAGTTTTGTGCAGCTGTTTTCAGAGATTCTTCTAGAGACCTGTACCCTGAGCCAGCCCTCCTGCCCAGATCTGAGTGTGTGCAAAGTGACAGAGTCCTGCCACAGTGCCAGTAAAGAGGTCCCTGCAATATTACTGTGGCTAGCTGTCTTCTCCCTCCCCTACTTGTGAGCTGAGATATTCACTGCCACAATTATTGTTGATGTTGCAGTTGTTGCCCCTACTGCAGTGCTGCCTTGCTGCTATTGATTCAGTGCCTTCCAAAGCCTGATCCTGGTCTGGGACTCCCTTCTACCCTAGTATTCCAAAACTTTATTGATGAGTTCTCTTTGGACTCTGTGGGCTAAGAGGTCTGTAGATCACTGCCAATTCATCTCTCTCTCTCTCTCTCTCTCTCTCTCTCTCTCTCTTTCTCTCTCTATCTCTGGGACTCCTTTCTACCCTAGTATTCCAAACTTTATTGCTGAGTTCTCTTTGGACTCTGTGGGCTGAGAGGTCTGTAGATCACTGCCAATTCATTTCTTTCTTTCTCTCTTTCTCTTTTTTCTCTTTGTCTCTCTCTTTCTCTGTCTCTCTTTTTCTTTCTCTCTCTTTTTTCTTTTTCTTTCTCTGTATTCTTTTTCTATTTCTTTCTTTCTTTCTTTCCTAGTGTGTCTTGCATTGAGATTGTGGTCCAGACCCACCTGATACAACACATCCCTCCTGCTGATTTTCTAAATTGCCTTTAGCTAGACAATTATTCCATTCCATTTTTAATGTGTTTTGATGCTTTAAAATATGTTTCAAATCATTACTTGAAGGTTTTTGGAATCCTACCTTCATTTCTCCATCTTAGCTCTGCCTCGAGAATAACTACCTTTTTCATAAAATAGCAACTGTAAAAAAGTTCAAAAGGCTCCCTTCAATAGCTCTGTGCCCTATATTATTTGGAGGTCAGCACAAAGTCCTAGTCTTCTGTTTCTAAGTTATCGTGTAGAAAGGATGTTTCTTCATATGAGTGAAGGACTGAATGACTGCTGAAATCTTTTTCACCAAACAATTCGGTAATTTTCTGATTTCAGCATTTCTTGGCTTGAACAAGTTTGTGGGAAGCAGGCAAAAACTTGAGAACAAAAGAAGCCTTTGACATTGTATGATCTCTGAGGTTTAGTTTTTCCATCCCTTTATGGAATCAGTCACATGCATGCATGAACACTCATTTATAGAAAAACAAGCAAGAGAAAAAAAAGAGAAAAAAAGCTGTTCATTATAATTTTGGCCACAAGAAAACTTACTCACTATCTGAAATTTATGCTATTTTGATGCTTTTTAAAAAACCTTTAATGAATTTAGAAACTTGGAGGCTGGTATACTTTAAAGCAACTTTTTCCACTTCTTCACATATTCTTCTATAAATTCATTTGGTATGATCTACAAAATAGAAGCTAGTTTCTATTCCACTCTCCAATGGAGGGAATAATTAGAAACCACAAAGTAAAAGGGCATACAAGGTATGACATACAAAGGTCCTGCCTCAGGACTTTTATCTATGACAGGAGGGAATGATAGAATCTTAAGTTGTGCTCTAGGACCAACTCCTGAAAATATCCTAGATAATGGAGTAAATAAAAAGTGTTTTTTTTGGATAGCAAAACTAATATGTTTTATGATCTAGTCAAGTGCAATAACTGTGCAAAAATGATTTATTTTTCTCCCTTTGCATCTTGGATCCAAGGTTTTTGCTACATTATGTATTGAATGACAAGCTTATTCCTGTTTCTTAAGTTGGTTTTTCAAGTTAGTTATTTTTTACTTTTTTATTTAGCATTGGAAATATACTTTATATTCTATGATTGCTTATTTTATCTTTGTAAATCATTCAACTAGCATTTATTAAAGGTTATAAGTGCCAGCTGCTCAGATTGTCACTGGGAATGTAAAACCTTATGTGAAATAAAGGAAGCTATGTTTTATTGAGGAGAGAAATATATACCTCAACTGGTAAATGCAAAAGAGCTACAAAATATTTTCTTTTTTTATTAAAGCTTTTTATTTGTATAACATATGTATGGGTAGTTCCTCAGCATTGATTTTTTACAGAGCTTTCCATTACAAATTTTACCCCCAGTGCTCTCCTCCCCTAGATGGCAGGAAGTCCACCACATGTTAATAATGTTGAAATACTTGACAAGTTGTGCAAGAAAAATCCTATCTACAAGAAAGAAAAGAAAATCAGAGAAAGGAAACACAATGCAAGCAAACATCAATAGAGAGCATGAAAATGTTATGTTGTGGTCCATATTTCACATCCCTCACTCTGGGTGTATATGCTTTTCTTCACTGAAATATTGGAACTGGTTTGAGACAATTCTTTGTTGCAGAGAGCCATGTCCATCAGGATTGATCATCATGTAATACTGTTGTTGCTGTATATAATGATCACCTGGTTCTGCTTGTTTCATGCAGTATCAGTTCATGCAAGTCTCTCCAGGCCTCTCTGAAATCAACCTGCTGGTCATTTCTTACAGAGCAATAATATTCCATAATATTCATATACCATAATTCATTCTGCCACTCTCCAATTGATGGGCATCCATTCAGTTTCCAGTTTCTAGCCACTACAAAGAGGGCTGCTACAAACATTCTTGCACATGTGGGGCCCTTTCCCTCCTCTAAGATCTCTTTGGGATATAGGCCCAATAGTAACATTGCTGGGTCAAAGGGTATGCACAGTTTGATAATTTTTTGAGCATAGCTCCAAATTGCTCTCCAAAATGGTTGGATCCATTCACAGTTCCACCAACAATGTATCAGTGTCCCAGCTTTCCAACAACACCTCCAACATTAATCGTTATCTTTTCCTGTCATTTTAGCCAATCTGACAGGTGTGTATTGGTACATCAGAGTTGTCTTAATTTGCATTTCTCTGATCAATAGTAATTTGAAGCACCTTTTCCTATGACTAGAGATGGTTTTAATTTCATCATCTGAAAATTGTCTGTTCATATCCCTTGACCACTTATCTATTGAAGAGTGGCTTGAATTCTTATAAATATGAAACAATTCTCTATATTTTAGAAATGAGGCCTTTATCAGAACCATTAAATGTAAAGATGATTTCCCAATTTGATGCATCCCTCCTAATCTTGTCTGCATTAGTTTTATTTGTACAGAAACTTTTTAACTTAATATAATCAAAATTATCAACTGGTGGTCAATTAAGAGTTCAAGATCTTCTTTGGACATAAATTTATTCCATCTCCACAGGTCTGAGAGGTAAACTATACTACGTTCCTCTAATTTGCTTACAATATCACTCGTTATATCTAGATCATGAACCCATTTAGATCTTATCTTGGTATGTGGTGTTAGGTGTGGGTCAAGCCCTAATTTCTTCCACACTAGTTTCCAATTTTCCCAGCAATTTTTGCTGAATAGTGAGTACTTATCCCAAAAGCTGGAGTCTTTGGGTTTATCAAACACTAAATTGTTAAAGTTATTGCCTAGATTGTCCTGATATCCTATCCTATGCCACTGATCGACTGCTCTATTTCTCAGCCAGTACCAAATGGTTTTGATGACAGCTGCTTTATAATATAGTTTTAGATCTGGTACAGCAAGGCCACCTTCATCTGCCTTTTTTTTTCATTAATTCCCTTGAAATTCTTGACCTTTTGTTCTTCCAAATGAACTTTGCTACTATTTTTTCTAGATCTGTAAAATAATTTCTTGGGAGTTTGATTGGTATGGTGCTAAATAATTAAATTACTTTGGGTAGTATTGTCATTTTTATTATATTCGCTCGGCCTACCCATGAGCACTTAGTATTTTTCCAATTGATTAGGTCTGATCTTATTTGTGTGTAAAGTGTTTTGTAATTTAGTTCATATAGTTTCTGACTTTCCTTGGCAGATAGATTCCCAAATATTTTATCCTATCATCCGTTATTTGGAATGGAATTTGTTTTTGTATCTCTTGATGCTGAATTTTGTTGGTAATATATAAAAATGCTGATGATTTATGTGGATTTATTTTGTATCCTGCAACGTTACTAAAGTGAATTGTTTCTAGTAGTTTTTTAGTTGAGTCTCTAGGGTTCTCTAAGTATACCATCATGTCATCTGCAAAGAGTTATAATTTGGTTTCTTCATTACCTATTCTAATTCCTTTTATCTCTTTTTCTTCTCTTATTGCCAAAGCCAACATTTCTAATACAATATTAAATAGTAATGATGACAGTGGGCAACCTTGTTTAACTCCTGATCTTATTGGAAATTGTTTTAGTTTGTCTCCATTACATATGATGCTTGCTGATGGTTTTAATTAGATGCTACTAATCATTTTAAGGAAAAGCCCATTTATTCCTATACTCCCTAGTGTTTTTAATAGGAATGGGTGTTGGATTTTATTGAATGTTTTTCTGCATCTATTCAGATAATCATATGGTTTTTGTAAGTTTGGTTATTAATAAAATTAATTATGCTGATAGTTTTCCAAATATTGAACCAGCCCTGCATTCCTCATATAAATCCTACTTAGTCATAGTGTACTATCCTGGGGATGACTTTCTATAATCTCATTGCTAATATCTTATTTAAGATTTTTGCATCAATATTCATTAGGGAAATTGGTCTATAGTTTTCTTTCTCTGTTTTCACCCTACCTGGTTTAGCTATCCGCACCATATTGGCCTCATAGAAGGAATTTGGCAGTATACTCTCTGACCCTATTTTCTCAATTTCTATAGTATTGGAATTAATTTTTCTTTGAATGTTTGGTAGAATTCACATGTAAATCCATCTGACCCTGGAGATTTTTTCTTAGGGAGTTGGTTAATAGCTTGTTCTATTTCTTTTTCTAACATGGGGCTTTTTAAATAATTTATATCCTCTTCTGTTAACCTGGGCAATCTATATTTTTGTAGATATTCCTCCATTTTATTTAGATTATCAAACTTACTGGCAAAAAGTTGGGCAAAGTAACTCCTAATTATTGCTCTGATGTCCTCTTCATTGGAGGAAAGTTCTCCCTTATCATTCTTGAGACTAACAATTTGATTTTCCTCTTTCCTTTTTCTTATCAAATTTACTAAAGGCTTATCTATTTTGTTGGGTTTTTTCATAAAACCAACTCTTAGTTTTATTTATTAATTCAATAGTTTCCTCATTTTCAATTTTATCAATTTCCCCTTTTATTTTTAGAATTTCCAATTTGATATTTAATTGAGGGTGTTTAATTTGTTATTTCTCAAGTTTTTTTTTAAATAATAAGCCCAATTCATTGATCTTTTCTTTCTCTATTTTATGCAAGTAAGCATCTAGAGATATATAATTGCCCCTTATAACCGCTTTGGCCATATCTCACAAATTTGGGTATGTTGTCTCATTATTGTCATTCTCCTAGATGAAATTATTGGTTGTGTCTATGATTTGCTCTTTTACCCATTCATTCTTCAGGATTGGATTATTTAATTTCCAATTAACTTTTGGCCTATTTTCTCCTGGCCTCATATTGCATGTGATTTTTATTGCATCATGATCCGAAAAAGATGCATTTACTATTTCTGCCTTTCTGCATTTGATTTTGAGGTTTTTATGTCCTAACACATGGTCGATTTTTGTATAAGTTCCATGGACTGCTGAGAATAAAGTAAACTCCCTACTGTCTCTATTCAATTTTCTCCATAGATCAATCATATCTAACTTTTCTAGCAATTGGTTTACCTCCCTAGTTTCTTTCTTATTTATTTTGTGGTTTGATTTATCTAATTCTGAGAGAGCAAGGTTGAGATTCCCCACTAGTATTCTTTGGCTGTCTATTTCTTCTTGCATGTCTCTTAATTTCTACCCTAGGAATTTGGATGCTATTGCCCTTGGTGCATATATATTTACTATTGATATTGCTACATTATCTATGGTAACCTTCAATAAAACATAGTTTCCTTCCTTATCTCTTTTGATTAGATCTATCTTGGCTTTTACTTGATCTGAGATAAGGATTGCTACCCCAGCTATTTTTTTGTTCACCTGAAGCATAATAGGTTGTGCTCCTGCCTTTTACCTTTATCCTATATGTGTCACTATGTTTTAGATGTGTTTCTTGTAGACAACATATTGTGGGATTCTGGTTTTCAATCCAGTCTGATATCCGCTTTTGCTTTATGGGAAAGTTCATCCCATTCACATTCACAATTAGAATAACTCATTCTTTATTGCCTGACCTCTTATTTACCCAAGTTATGTTTTTCCCTTTTCTTTCCCCTTTCTCCCTTCCCCCCATCTCACTATTTTGCTTTTGATAACCCCCTCCTCCAAACAATCCTCCACTCTTTAGATCCTCTCCCCCTTTTTTTACTCCTTTTTCCTGATTTTTCTATTTTCCCTTCTATTAGTTTATCCCTTTCTTTTCCTCCTTTCCCTCCCACTTCCCTCTAGTAACAGACAAGTTTCTCTGTGAAATCAAATGTCTGATATACACTCTTATAGCCCAAACTGATGAGAGTAAGATTTACACAATGCTCATCTCCCTCCCTTCTTTCTCTCAGTTATATTAAATTTTCTTTGCCTCTTCATGAGACATTATCTTGTTTTACCTCCTTTTTTAAAAATCCTATTTTACCACCTTTTCCCTATTTCCCCCAGTATGTTAACCTTTCCCCCTCTTGTTTTGTTTTTCATATTATTAGAGTAATATCTAGTTAATTATACCCCCAAAATTTAAGTATCCCCATAGTAAAAATAAAGTTCTCAAGAGTCCTTTCCTTTTTACCTTTTTATGCTTCTTTTGAGTTCTGTGTTTGGATGTTGAATTTTTGGTTCAGATCTGGTCTTTTCATTAGAAATAGGTGAAATTCACCTATATAATTAAATGACTATCTTCTTCCCTAGAGGATAATGCTCATTTTAGCTGGATAGGTTGTTCTTGTCTGTAATCCAAATTCCTTTGCGTTTCGGAATATCTGTTTCCAGGCCCTTCGATCCTTCAATGTGGAGGCTGACAGATCATGTGTGATTCTAATTATTGATCCTCAGCATTTGAATTGTTTCTTTCTAGCTGCAAGCAGAATCTTTTCCTTGGTGCTATAGTCCTGACATTTAGCCACGATATTCCTTGGGGTTTTAAATTTGGGGTCTCTTTCTGGAGATGAACGGTGAATTCTTTCAATGGTGATTTTGCCTTCTGATTCTGCAACCTCAGGGAAGTTTTCTTTCAGGATTTCCTGGAAGATAGTGTTTAGATTCTTGTTTTATCTTGGCTTTCAGGAAGTCCAATAATCCTTAGATTGTCTCTCCTAGATCTATTTTCCAATTCAGTTCTTTTTCCTAGGAGATATTTCATATTTTCTTCTATTTTTTCATTTTTTTTTGTTTTTATTTGACCGATTCTTGAAATCTTATTGAGTCATTCACTTGCATTTGTTCAATTCTTATTTTTAAAGTGTTGTTTTCTTCATTTATCTTTTTTAGCTCCTTTTGTAACTGGCCAATTGAATTTTTTTGTTCATTGCACTCTTTTTCCACTTCACCAATTTTATTTTTCAATAAATTGGTGTCTCTTTTGCAGGACATTATATCCTTCTTGCACTGATTTCAGTTTATTTTCCCATTTATCCTCCAGCTCTCTTTTGAGATTCTTTATGCAATCTTCCAGAAAGGCCTTTTGAAAAGGGGACCAGTGATGGTCCTTGCTGACTTCCTCTGGAGTTTTGTCTAAATGAACCTCAGGATCTGGGGTCTGCCCTTCCTTCTCTCCATAGAAGCTGTCTATGGTGAGAGTTCTCTTTTGCTTCTTCATTTTTTCAAGGCTGCATGGAGGTCTGTTTAAGGCTAGAAAAGCAGTGGCTGCAGTGATTTGTCCTGGGGCAATTCCACAAATTAACTTAAGGTGCTGTGCTGGTGCGGGCTAGGACTAAGTCTGAATTACTCCTTAAACAAGGCAAATCTGCCAGAACACCTGCCCCCAATCAGGGCAGAGTGTCCTGACTGCCTCAGATAAACTCCAGGTGTTTGGAGTTTGGAGTTTGGAGTTTCTGCCATGCTGAGCTGAGTCCCACCCTCACTTCCTGGTTGCACCAAGTAAACTGTTTACCCCTGTGCCCGAGTTAAACAGACCTGATGTGAAGTTCTTCAGAGATATCTGCAAGCAGTGTCCTAATATTTCTGGAGTCGTTGACTTGAAGATCAGTTCAGAGGCTTATTTTATTGCTGATTTGAGAGAAGATCAGAGGACAACGCAGAGAGTCACGTTTCTCACTCCACCATCTTGGCTCCGCCCCCCGAGAGAACCACTACAAAATATTTTCAAAGTGATTTGTGGAATGGTGTTTCTAGAAGATGTTTGGGCAATGGAGGCTTATATAAAATATGACATTGGAACTGAAAATCTTGAAGGAAATTAAGGATTCTAAACTACTAAGAAAATGAGAGAATGAATTATGTGACTTGGAATAGTTACTGTCAAATCATAGAGGTAGGAAATAAAGAGTTTTGTAAGAGGAACAAAGATCATTTTGAGTGGTTCTTGAAAGTGTGAAGGGGAGTAATATCAAAAGAAGCTAAAAAGGTAGAATGGGGTCTTGTTATAAAGGATTTTAAATTCTAAAAGGAGAAATTTATATTTTTTCATAAAAAGTAATGTTATTGGTTTAATACTAGTGAGATAGAAACTTTCATAAGAATATGTGATGAGAATTAGTTTAATTTTGATTCAGTGATTACTAAATAGGGTATAGTTTAGTACTCAAAGATGCTTCCTGTTTTAAATTTTGAACTTTTGTGAATCTGTGATCTTAATTGGTTAGATAATTCTCCCAGTAAATCATATTCCAATAACTTTTTTCCTGTGGAATTCTTATACATGTTTCACATAAATCTTCTATAAAGGATATATTTTCTATCATAGAGGCACTTTTTCTTATTACCAGAAAACAGATGTAATCTCTATTAGAGAATTGAGGGAATTAGGACAGCAAGGTTAATTGTGGAAATTGAATAAACCTCACTGACTCCATCTTGTGACTCAATTTAAGAGGTAGCTCATTTCCCTTTCAATTCAATTATGGATTTACTTCAAATACAATTTGTTCAGTTATAGAAACTGAGAGAAAATTTTATTGAATTGTTTGAACCTAGTCTTGCATAACTGGAGAATTTGTCCATCTCTAGTTGCTGGGTTCTTTTCCTCTCTCCCCTAGATGGGAAGTAATCCAATATATATTAAACATGTGAAATTCTTCTATACATATTTCTACAATTTTCATGCTGCACAAAAAAAAATCAGATCAAAAGAGAAAGAAAACAGTGCCCTCAAACCACCACAACAACAATAAAAAAAAAAGGTAAAATATTTTGTTGTGATCCATACTCAGTGCCCACAGTTCTCTTTCTGGGTGCAGATACCTCTCTTCATCACAAGACCATTGGAATTGTCCTGAAATACTTCACTGTTGAAAAGAGTCACCATCAGAATCCATCAGAATTGACCATCATGCAGTTTTGTTGTTGCTGTTCTCCTTCCTGTTTAGAGACTCTTAACTAAGTACCTAGATTATGATGATCATGAACCCAGTCAGATCAGAATATTGATGCATGAAGTTTTCTCACAATTATATGTCTCAAGCTATTCATATGTCTTATCTTAAAACTGACCTTAGAGTGATCAATCATTTATTGTTTCCATGTTCCTTTGATTATTTACAGACACTTGAGGGGACTAGGATACTTTCTGAATTCATAGAATTGCATGTATTTGCTTTCATCCTCCCAATTTAAACAGTTCCTAATAATTCATTCAATCAGATTAATTAATATTGTATTGTTTCTTTTTAATTAACTTGCCTTATTTGATTAATTGTTTATGATGTATAAAAATATGTATCTTCCTGAATTTAGGGTCAGAGAAAAAGCTTAGGGAATTAATTGGTCCCAATTTCTTGGTTAATTGACTTGGATTACTTCACGAATGCTCAGAAGTTCAAAACTTGATTTCCTTTGTCATTGCATTTTTTACCCACTAGTTTTTGATAAATTGAGCCAAGTCAAGTCAGGACTCCAAACTCCCTAGAATATTTTGGCCAATCTCAAAAAGAGACCATTGAAAGGACTATCTTCAGAGGTCCAATTCTTGTTCTTAATCCCTATTTCTCCCAATCTCAGTAATATTTAAGATGTAGCTTAGATTGTTTGCTCCAGAAACTAGGGTGGTTTACATATAAATAGTTTGTTCCAGGTATTGGGATGATTTAGGAAAATGATTAACTTTTAGTTTTCTTTTTTAATTTTCTCCCAGGGCCTGTGTCCTAAAGACATCATAAAAAAGGGAAAAGAACCCACATGTGCAAAAATATTTTTAGCAGCCCTTTTTGTAGTGATAAAGAAATGGAAACTGAGTGGATGCCCATCAGTTGGGGAATGGATGAATAAATCATGTTATATGACTGTTCTATAATTATTGTTCTGTAAGAAACAATCAGCAAGATGATTTCAAGAGAGCTGGAGAGACTTACATGAATTCATGCTAAGTGAAGTGGATAGGACCAGGAACTATATTGCTGTGTGTTGTACACAGCAACAAGAAGATTATATGATGATAAATTCTGATGAATGTGGCTCTTTTCAACAGTAAGGTGATTCAGTCTAGTTCCTATGATTTTGTGAGGGAGAAAGCCATAAGTACCCAGAGAGAGAACTGTGAGGCTTGTATGTGGATCACAAAATAGCATTTTCAGTTTTTATTGTTGTTTGCTTGCATTTTGTTTTCTTTCTTATTTTTTCCCTTTTTGATCTGATTATTGCATAACTGTAGATATATGTATAGAAGATCTGCACATATTTAACAAATGCCTTCTATGGGAGGGAATGGGGGGAAGGGAGGGAGAAAAAAGTGCAACACAAGGTTTTGCAAGAGTGGATGTTGAAAATTATCTATGCATATGTCTTGAAAATTAAAACAAAGATTTAATAATAAAATAAAATAAAAATATGTTTTCCCCCAGGGATATTAAATGAAGATGGTTCTAAAAGTAGCAAGATACCTATGAATTCCTTCTTGGATACATTTTTTTTTATATTAAAGCTTTTTATTTGCAAAACATATGTATGGGTAATTCTTCAATATTGACCCTTACAAAGCTTTCCATTACAAAATTTCCCCCCTAGTCCGCTCCCCTCCCCTAGATGGCAGGAAGTCCACTACATGTTAATTATATTAAAATACTTGACCAGTCAAATATATGTATACGTATTTCCACACTTATTTGCAGTGCAAGAAAAATCATATCTACAAGAAAAAAAATCTGAGAAAGGAAACACAATGAAAGCAAACATTGATAAAGCACATGAAAATATTATGTTGTGGTCCACATCTCATATCCATCTCTCTGGATGTATATGGCCTTCTCTACTGAACAATTGGAACTGCTTTGAAGCATTTCATTTTTATTATATTCGCTGGGCCTATTCATGAGCACTTGATGTTTTTCCAATTGACTAAGTGTGACTTTATTTGTGTGGAAAGTGTTTTGTAGTTTAGTTCATATAGTTCCTGACTTTTCCTTGGCAGATAGATTCCCCAATATTTTATACTATCAACCATTATTTTGAATGGAATTTCTTTTTGTATCTCTTGCTACTGAACTTTTTTGGTAATATATAAAAATGCTGATGATTTATGTGGATTTATTTTGTATCCCACAACTTTGCTAAAGTTGTGAATTGTTTCTAGTAGTTTTTTTTTTTTTTTAGTTGAGTCGCTAGGGTTCTCTAAGTATACCATCATGTCATCTGCAAAGAATGATAATTTGGTTTCCTCATTATCTACTCTAATTCCTTTTATCTCTTTTTCTTCTCTTACTGCCAAAGCTAACATTTCTAATACAATATTAAATAGTAATGGTGACAGTGGGCAGCCTTGTTTCACTCCTGATATTATTGGAAATGGTTTTAGTTTGTCTCCATTACATGTGATGCTTGCTGATGGTTTTAATTAGATGCTACTAATCATTTTAAAGAAAAGCCCATTTATTCCTATACTCCCTAGTGTTTTTAATAGGAATGGGTGTTGGATTTTATCAAATGCCTGTTTTTTGTTAATTTGGTTATTAATATAATTGATTATGCTGATAGTTTTCCTAATATTGAACCAGCCCTGCATTCCTGGTATAAATCCTACTTGGTCATAGTGCACTATTCTTTGGATGACTTTCTGTAATCTCATTGCTAATATCTTATTTAAGATTTTTGCATCGATATTCATTAGGGAAATTGGTCTATAGTTTTCTTTCTCTGTTTTCACCCTGCCTGGTTTAGCTATCAGCACCATATCAGTATCATAGAAGGAATTTGGTAGTATACCTTCTGTCCCTATTTTTTCAAATAGTTTATGTAGTATTGGAATTAATTTTTATTTGAATGTTTGGTAGAATTCACATGTAAACCCATCTGGTCTTGGAGATTTTTTCTTAGGGAGTTGGTTAATAGCTTGTTCTATTTCTTTTTCTAAATTGGGGCTATTTAAATAATTTATTTCCTCTTCTATTAACCTGGGAAATCTATATTTCTGTAGATATTCCTCCATGTCATTTATATTATCAAATTTATTGGCATAAAGTTGGGCAAAGTAACTCCTAATTATTACTCTAATTTTCTTTTCATTGGAGGAAAGTTCTCCCTTATCATTTTTGAGACTAACAATTTGATTTTCTTCTTTCTTTTTTCTAATCAAATTAACTAAAGGCTTATCTATTTTGTTAGTTTTTTCATAAAGCCAACTCTTAGTTTTATTTATTCATTCAATAGTTTTCTTATTTTCAATATTATTAATCTCCCCTTTTATATTTAGAATTTCCAATTTTGTATTTAATTGAGGGTTTTTAATTTGTTCCTTGTCTAGTTTTTTTTTAATAGTAAGCTCAATTTGTTGATCTTCTCTTTCTCTATTTTATGCAAGTAAGCATCTAGAGATATAAAATTACCCCTTATAACTGCTTTGGCCGTATCCCACAAATTTTGGTATGTTGTCTTATTATTGTCATTCTCCTGGATGAAATTATTGATGGTGTCTATGATTTGCTCTTTCACCCATTCATTCTTTAGGATTAGATTATTTAATTTCCAGTTAACTGTTGGTTTATTTTCTCCTGGCCTTATAGTGCATGTGATTTTTTTTTGCATCATAATCTGACAAAGATGCATTTACTATGTCTGCCTTTCTGCATTTGATTTTAAGGTTTTTATGCCCTAACACATGGTCAATTTTTGTATAAGCTCAAAGAACCACAGAGAAAAAAGTAAACTCCTTACTCTCTCCATTCAATTTTCTCCAAAGATCTATAACAATTTGTTTACCTCCCTAATTTCTTTCTTATTTATTTCGTGGTTTGATTCATCAAATTCTGAGAATGCAAGGTTGAGATGCCTCACTAGTATAGCTTTGCTGTCTATTTCTTCTTGCATCTCTCTTAATTTCTCCTCTAGGAATTTTGTTTCTATATATTTATATATATATATATATATATATATATATATATATATATATATATATATTTAGTCTTGGTATTGCTACATTATCTATGATACCCTTTAGTAAAATACAGTTTCCTTCCTTATATCTTTTGATTAGATTTATCTTTGCTTTTACTTGATCTGAGATCAGGATTGCTACCCCTGCTTTTTTTTTGTTCACCTGAAACATAAGAAGTTCTGCTCCAGCCTTTTACCTTCACCTTGTATGTGTTTCTATGCTTTAGATGTGTTTGTTGTAGACAGCATATTGTTGGATTCTGATTTTTAATCCAGTCTGTTATTTGCTTCCGCTTTATGGGAGAGTTCATCCCATTCCCATTCACAGTTAAAATAACTAATTCTGTATTTCCTGCCATCTTATTTACCCAAGTTATGTTTTTCTCTTTCCTTTCCCCTTTCTCCCTTCCCCCCTCCCCAGTATTTTGCTTTTGATGAACACCTCCCCCAAACAATCCTCCCTTCTTTAGAGCCCTTCCTCCTTTTTAACTCCTTTTCCCTGATCCTTCTATTTCCCTTCTATTAGTCTATCCATTTCTTTTTCTCCTTTCCCTTCCACTTCCATATAAGGAAGGACAAGTTTTTCTTTGTAACCAAATGTGTCTAATATACTCTTTTAGAGCCCAATCTGATGAGAGTAAGATTTACACAATGCTCATCTCCCTCCCTTCTTTCCCTCAATTATATTAGGTTTTCTTTGCCTCTTCATGAGATTTTCCCTTATTTTTACCTCCTTTAAAAAAAAAAACCTTTATTTTACCACCTTTTCCCTCTTTCCCCCAGTATAATAGCCTTTCCACTTCTAGTTTTCTTTTTCATATCATAAAAGTAATATCAAATTATACCCCCAATTTTTAAATATCCCCATAGCAGAAATATATTTCTCAAGAGTTCTTTCCTTTTTACCTTTTTATGCTTCTCTAGAGTTCTGTATTTGGAGGTCAAATTTTTGTTCAGATCTGGTCTTTTCATTAGAAATAGATGAAATTCACCTATATCATTAAATGACCATCTTCTTCCCTGGAACATAATGCTCATTCTAGCTGGATAGCTTATTCTTACCTGTAATCCAAGTTCCTTTGCCTTTTGGAATATCTGGTTCCAGGCCCTTCAATAGTTCAATGTGGAGGCTGACAAATCTTGTGTGATTCTAATTACATTTCCTCAGTATTTGAATTGTTTCTTTCTAGCTGCTAGCAATGTCTTTTCCTTGGTGCAATAGTCATGAATTTTTTTTTAATTAAAAGCTTTTTTATTTACAAAACATATGAATGATTTTTCTACATTGACCTTTGTAAAACTTTTTTTTTTGTTCCAAGCTTTTCTCCTCCTTCGCCCCACCCCCCACCCCCAGATGACAGATAATCTAATACATGCTAAATATGTTAAATTATATGACAAATTCAATATATGTATACTTATCTATGCAGTTGTCTTACTGCGCAAGAAACATCAGATCTAGAAGGAAAACAAAATTCAGGGAAATATTCACAGAAAGCATTAAAATGCTGTGTTGTGCTTCTCACTCAGTTCCCTCAGGCCTCTCTCTGGATGTATATGACTATCTTCATTGCTGAACAATAGGAACTGGTTTGAATCACATCATTATTGAAGAGAACCCTGTCCATCAGAATTGATCATTGTATAGTCTTGTTGCTGTGTATAATGTTCTCCTGGTTCTGCTGCTTTCACTTAGCATCAGTTCATGCAAGTCTCTCCAGGCCTCTCTGAAATCATCCTGCTGGTCATTTCTTACCAAAGAATAATATTCCATGAATAGTCATGAAATTTGGCCATGATATGCCTTGGGGTTTTAATTTTGGGGTCTCTTTCAGGAGGTGATTGGTGAATTCTTTCAATGGTGATTTTGCCTTCTGATTCTACAACCTCAGGGCAGTTTTCTTTCAGGATTTCCTGGAAGATAATGTTTAGATTCTTTTTTTCATCAAGGCTTTCAGGAAGTCCAATAATCCTTAGATTGTCTCTCCTAGATCTATTTTCCAAGTCAGTTCTTTTTCCTAGGAGATATTTCATATTTTCTTCTATTTTTAATTTTTTTTTTTGGTTTTGCTTGACTGATTCTTGAAATCTTATTGGTCATTCACTTGCATTTGTTCAAATTTAATTTTTAATGTATTATTTTCTTCAGTTACCTTTTTTAGCTCCTTTTGTAGCTGGCCATTTGTTCATTGCATACTTTTTCCACTTCACCAATTTTGTTTTTCAGTGTATTGTTGTCTTTTTCCAATTCACCAATTTTGTTTTTCAGTAAATTGGTGTCTTTATCATATCTCTTTTGGAGGGCTTCTTGCGGTGATCTCAATTCATTTCCCCATTTATCATTTAGCTCTCTTTTTAGATTCTTTATTTAGTCTTCCCAAGAAGGCCTTGTGAAAGGGAGACCAGGTCATATTCTCCCTTGATGGTTTCCTCTGGAATTACTTTGTCTATAGGAAACTCAGGATTTGGGGTTTGCATTTTTTCTCTCCATAAAAGTTGTCTATGGTGAGAGCTCTCTTCTGTTTCTTACTTATTTTTTTTTAAAAAGCTTGGAATCTGTTTAAAGCCGAGCAGTGGCAACTGTGATAGTTTGCCCTGGGGTAATTCAGATAATTAACTTCCACTGCTGGACCTTCTGGTTAGTACCTTGTGTTTGCAGAGGGCTACAAACTGCCTTTTACAAGAGGCAGATCTGTCCACAATCAGGGCAGAGTGTCCCAAGTGCCTCAGATACACCCCCCAGGTGTTCAGAATTTCTGTCACTCTGAGTCCTGCCAGGTTTCCTGCCCTGTCTCCCGGAGCTGCACTTGGCAAACTGCTCACCCCCCTGCACGACTGAAACAGATCTGCTATGAAGTTCTTCAAAGGTACCTTCTGCAAGAAATGTTCCGTAGTTCAAATATTTCTGGGTTCTTTGACTTAAAAATCAATTCAGAAGCTTAATCTTCTGTTGGTTTGAGAGAAGGTCAGAGGAGGACACAGAATCACATCTTCATTCCGCCATCTTGGCTCCGCCCCTCGGTTAGAATTTTGACAGCATGGAATCGGGGAATGCTTCCAATAGTTATATGAATATCTAATGAATACACAATTGAATCATGTGATAACTGATATAAATCTGCAAGACATTCAACTGGCAATTTGTTTTTGCCTCTCTCCCTCCTCCTATTAAGCTTTTTTTCATCAAAGAAAATTGAAAAATGCGTTGCTAGAAAATACATGTTTGTCTTGTCATTTTGTCTTTGTTCTTATTTCTTTATCAAATATAGGAAAATATTTGGGTTTTTTTGTTTGTTTTTTTTGTTGTTGTTTGTAGATTATTTTACCTTGAAAGATTTACAAAAGGAAAAATGAAACCAGCCAGAAAAAGTGCTAAAAAAAAAAACTGCAGCTAAAGAATTTAGTATTGTCATCTAGGGGTGGGGGGTGGGGGGAAGGAAAGGAAAAGCTTGGGAAAAAAAAAAGGTTTTTTGCAAAGGTCAATGTTGAAAGGTCACTCATATGTTTTGTGAATAAAAAGCTTTATAAAAAAATAAATAAAGAATTTATTATTCTGGGAAAGATTAACGAAGTTTCATACTTCAAAGAGTTGTGCTGGTAAATAGGACTAATTTCTACTTTAACCTTTCAGTGGAAGATTAGGTTAAAAAAACAAACAAACAAACAAACAAAAAAAAACCCTACCCAACCAATTTAACAGATTTTGGAGATTAAGGAAAGCACATTGGAGATTTATCATTTTCATTAGTCAAGCTTAAAATATGCTGAAATATCTTAGTGAGTTTGGGATTTTACTTCATAGAGCTGCTTTTAAGGGAATTGAGGGCATTAGGACAGTGAATGGTTAATTGTGAAAATTGAATGAATCACAATGATTTCATCTGGTGACTCAATACTACAGCTAGCTCAGTTCCCTTTCTATTGAATTATGGGTCCAGTCTAAATTCTTTCTTGTGAGACACTTAATTCAGTTGTGGGAATTGGAAAGAAAACTTATAATATTCTTTGAGCCTAGTTCCTGTGTAACTGGGAAATCTTTAACTAAGGATTTAGGGCAACTGGGTGGCTCACTGGTGAGAGTTCTGGATCTAATCTTAGGAAGACTCATCTTTTTTGAGTTCAAATCTGACTTCAGATACTGTGTGATATTGGATTAGTCACCTAATGTAGTTTGCCTCAATTCCTTATATGTAAAATGAGCTGGATAAAGAAATTAAAAAAAATACTGCTAAAAAAAATTCCAAATTTCCAAATGAGGTCACAGTTAGATATGATTGAAACAACTGAACAACAACAAAACAATAACCAAAGTTATGCTGATCAGAAATCTAATCAGATCTGAAGATTTATGCAAAGAATTTTCTCATAATTATGTATTTCAAGTGACCCATATGCCTCATCTAAAACCTGCCCCTCTACTGATCAGTCAGTTATTATTTTGATGTTCCTCTGATTGCTTACAGGGGTGTGAAACACCTTTTCTTCTATGAATTCACAGAATTGCACCTGTTTGCCTTATCCCTTTCAACATATAAAACGCCTAAACTTTCATCCAAACTGATCACCTAATATTGTGTTTTTTTCTTTTACTTAATTGACCTAATTTAATTAACTGTTTCCAATATATAAAAGTTTATTCTCGGTTTGTTGTTCAATTGCCATACATTGCTTAATAATGCAATAATGCAATATGCAACCTTTGTTTTTTCAATCATTTTCTTTTCACCTGTCATAATTTTATTGTCTCTCCGTTCTCCCTCATTCTTGTTACATGTCCAGTTTATCTCCTTTTCTTTACATATATATTCTCAATAATATATTTTGTGTTGCATTTGCCTTTCAAACAAGGGAAATATTATATAGTAAATAGAAAGCTGTGCTTGGTACTAGTAAAATCTTTGTTCAAGTCCTTGACTCATACTGATTGATCCTGAGAAAGTCAGGCTTCTCATTGTTTGAAGCTGCTAAGACTATAAGTTTTAGATCAGCTTCTCTGACTCATGTTTGTAGAGAGAGTTGTCTAGCAATGAAATATTGATTTCATTCCCTATCTCTATCCTTTTTCCTTCAAGTCATTATTGATAACATTCTGAATCATCTTGATTTGGTCATATTTATATAATGGGTGCTAGTTAGGGGTAGAAGATAAAATGTTTTCAAAAATGTCTCTGCCATGATATAAATGCAGGGCAAAGAATAAATGACTGCATTTACCAAGAGATCTGGTCCCTCAGTGTAAGATCTGATTTGGAAGAACAAGAATTCCAAATCCTTTGAGATATGGATGTCAATAATGTAGGTTAATAGTGTTAGCCAACTGAGGAAACAGAACGATGGGTTGGAGAATATCTATACCAGGTTTATGGACATATTGAAAAAAGGGAATTTCTGTAAGTAACTGTGCTAGTAGCAGGACTGTTGTGGTTATTGTGTGTTGTTGGATTTAACACAAAAATTTTTATCTAGAGAAAAGCTAGGCTATGTGGACTAGCAAATGGTGACCATGACTGGGAACAATGAGAGCGCCTAAGGCAAGGCAAGCCAGAAACTTTATAGACACTGGGATTAATCAGCTGGGCAGATGATGAGTATTGGATCACAGATAACAACAGGAACAGTTTTCAAGCAGTAGTTCCAAAATTATTCACAGACTATGTTTTAACTCCTTCCTTTCTGTTTCAGACACTTAGCCCCATGAGTGAGAAAAAGAAAAAGTAAATCAAATCAGAGTTATTCAGAAATGGGGATCAGACAGGCTTCTGTTATATTCTGTTATTTATTTCATTGTTGTCACAATTAAGTGTTTTACTATTTTGACACTGTATCACAAATATGACCAAAAAATTCCCTGAATTTGAGTTCAAAAGAAACTCAAAAATACATCCAACCTACAACTGAAAAGGAAGCCCCACTGTGGCATAATAGAAAAAGGGATTATCCAGGCTCAGTTTGAATACTTCCAGTGAGGGGGAACCAACAATCAAGTGAAATACCCATTCCAGTTTTAGAAAGCTCTAATCATTGGGAACAGGTGTAGATATCAGTTTTAAATCTGATTTTTTGCAATTTCTACTCAATGTTCCCAGATCTGTCTACTTAGAGCCAAACAAAAGAAGTTCTAATCTACTTCTATTTGATATATCTTCAAATATATTAAAACATTTTTCAAGTCTCTTCTGAGTTTTCTTCAGATTAAACATCCTTAGTTCTTTCAGTGTTTCTCATGTGAGGTAGACAAAAGGTCCTTTGGAATTCTTATTGTCCTTTTGTAGATGCTCTCTTATCCATATCCTTTTTAAACTGAGTTTGCTTAGTACATAGTAGGTATTTCATAAATAATTGTTGATTGATCAGTTAACCCAAAATTGTATATAGTATTCAGATGTATTTTGATTAGGCCAGTATGGATATTTTAACATTTTAGGAAACCTATTCCACACATGGGTCAAAAAAACTCTTATGAGACCACTGAATCATGTCTTAAATAGAGCAAATGGTGCACTCTCTCCATTGCACTGCCTAGCTGGAAAATTAATAAAGTAACATATTTGTCTTCCTGTAGGATTGAGGAAGCTAGCAATGGAGTACTTTATTTAAAAGGCAACAGGAAAGTGGCCTCAAAGGGTATAGGAGTCACAATTTATTCATTTATCTAAATAATCAATAAATTTGTGGAGTAGAACAAGACTAAGCCTAAAATTCCTGGAAACTCAACTATAGCTCTCTAAGTTAACCCTTTAGGCCTGTTTATTTAACTTGTTCAGACTCAATATAATGTATTTTCTAGTATATATAATATATATGTATATATGAAATACATATTAGAAAATAGGTATATGTCCATTTTTGCCAGAAGAATAGTATGTTACTTAATAAAATGTTCTTTTTCTATAAGCAACTTTACTTAATTTTAATTTCACAGAACATTTTTCACCTTGAATAAGTGATTACCTAAAATCATACATATTGACTACATTTTGATGCTCAGCATCTTCTCCATTCTCTTACTTGATCTTCCCCTCTTATTTGGAGAACTGGAGTGTGGAACAATAAAATCTTCCCAAAGTTTTCCTTTATAGAGGTTTCAGATTAGAACTTTTCAGGAAACTATGTTTTTCATAAGCAGCTCTACTTTATTTTGACTCCACTAACATCATGCCCCTGATTGTGCTGCCCCTACATAATTCTGAGTCTCATTTTATCTATTATTAGGTTTTAAGCTCCTTGAAGGCAGGAACTTTTTTTTTCTTTTTCTTATTTCTACCCCTAGAATTTATCATAATGCCTTACATATAATAAGTGCTTAATAAATGTTTATCAATTTCAATGCTTTACTAAATCTGGACAAACTCTATCTCAAGCTTCCCCAGATTTATTAATTTAGTAATCCAATATAAAAAGGAAATAAGATTATCCTGATATCACCAGGCTTATGAAGCTTTTTGTAAGTACCACTTCTATTGTTTGAGGTTCACTACTTTCCTTGTTTAATAAATTCTAATGACTCCCTACGACCTGCAAGATCAAATATGAATCCTGTGTTTGGCATTTAAAGTCCTTCATAATGTGGGCCTCTCTTAACTTTTCAGTCTTCTCTTTTTTGCCTGCTATATATCCTGTGATCCAATGATGCTGGTGTTCTTGAACCAGAAACTCCATTTTCCAACTCCATAAATTTCAATGACTTTTCTCCAAGTCTGGAATTCTTTCTCCTCATTTCTGTCTCTTGGCTTTCTAGGCTTCCTTCAAGTCCCTGATAAAATCTCATTTTTTTTTAAGAGAAACTTTTCCTGGTTCTACTTAATCTTAGTTTTTCTCTCTAAGATTATATCCAATTTATTCTGTGTATATCTTGTTTATATGTTTCCTCCCTGAACTGCCCCTTTTTATTCTAGTTCTAGCATTTTACAGAATTCCTGGAACATATTATGTGTTAAAAAATTCTTATTGATGTCATGATGCCCAATTTTGTATCAAATTAAAATTCACCACAATGGTTTTTGGGTTTGATTTTTCTGCCTTTTTTTTTAAAAGGGATAACATTTTCCATTTTCCATTTTTCTAACCTATTCTTCATAATCACTCAATTATACATGACAATGGCCCAGTCATTACATTTGTTAATTTTTACAATATGCAAGGCTGTCTTCAATTCATTTTTGTCACTAGGCCTAGGATTAATGTCTAACACTTCTGACTCCAAATCAATTGCACTATGTACATGTGTATATACATCTGTGTATGTGCATAACTATGTATGTATATATGTGTATATATCCATATTCAGATATCTCTATATATGTATATACATATAAATATACAAATATATACATATGTATACACATGCATACACATATAATTTTTAAGCTTCTTCCCAGCTGAGTCTCATATTTACAATTGCGAGCTCTTTTAGGTAATCAGTGCCATGTCCACTTAGGTCACATGGGCATTTTTTTAATCAGATATTTAGATCTGAGTTAACATTGGAAGTTCCAAGTTTTCTGAGAGCAAGTGAACTAGATATTTAAATTATTATTAAGAATTCACATTATTTGATCTTCTTTTTACCACTGTGAGTATCCAAAACTATGAGACCTCAGGCTATGCATATTTCCATTGCCCTGTGGGCTATTTGAATTTTTCATTCTCATAAATTTATCATGTTCCATGATTCCCAGCCATTAGGCATTACCCAGAGAATATTGGTATTTAAGAGATGGAGAAAAAGTAAGAGTCTAGAATCACTGGAAGCACTGGCTAATTTCCTAAGTGTGGCTGTACTATTTCAGTTGGTAGAAAAAATTATGGAATACTAAATACTTGTTAGCTAGACAATTATTACTTAATCTTAATTTTTTTATTTCTAATTCTTTATAAATGTTACTTAATTTTAATATTTTATATTCGGGTATGTTGGAAAGAATTCTACAATGAAAATCCTTAGGAAAAAAAAAAAGTCAAGATCAAGAAGATTCTCTTTCTCAAATTTTTTGGTTTTTTTAACCCCTTCCTATATTGACATTCACAATTCAATCAAATAAATAGTTGCAAACCACTATAACTGTTGACATTCCATTTAGTAGAAGAGCTGAATATAAGGAAGTTATGAACTAATACTTCTTAAGATGATACAGAAATTAGATAAAATTTTACATCCCATCTACATATCAGCATGCTTGAATTTCTAATTTTTCCTTTGTTTTTTATATCTTGTTTGCTTAATGAAAAGGTTTTGAAGTGACTGCTTATTTTTTGACTTTAGGAAACAGCAAAATACTTTCATGCTTTTAGAAAAGTTAATCTGTTCCTCAAACATTTAAAAATAATGTTCTTCCAAGTCTTATTTCAACCAATTTGGTTTTCTGGGGTACCCAGGTGCAATGCTCTTTCACTTTAACTTGGAGAACAGCCAAGCATGTGGGTTTTGATATGTTTTCCACTTTGTCCACTGTTTGTTATTTGGAAGGCTTATGCAAGATTTGGAATATTCTGATTTGTTACTAAACAGGATTTATAGATTTATGAAACTGCATGGAAGCCTAGTAGTCTTCAAGATGAGGAAGGAAATTAGCTCTATGTTTGACACTTTCCTTTTGGCATTTCGCCTTTCTTTGAAAAGAACTCATCCTGTGCATTCCATTTATTAGGAACCTCTTTCATTTGTCCAAGATGTTTTTCTGCCATGCTTCTGAACACACATCTCATACAAAACCCATTACTACTTTCTAGTTAACATTGTACACACTAATAATCAGATGTACCCTGTTACTCCTAGAAAAGTCCCTGTGATTTCCTTTTCTGTTCTGGTGACTTTCTAGACCAAAATATTTTTCACTGGCTATCATTCCAATAATATGTTTTCTTCTTTTTGATAAAATATCTTTGAATTTTTATCATTATCATTTAGCACAATGCCTGGCACATTTAGTGCTTAATCTATTTTTAATCATTCATTCATTCATTTTTCCATCAATTTGTCTAACCTGTCAAAATATATTTAGCCTATATTCCAATCCCACAGCTTCTCCATTTCATATTAGGATATAATTTGACCATTACAATTGACCTTAAAATCCTAACTAATACTAGTCCAAGATAAATTAATAAATAGTACATTGATAATGATATATATATTTTTTTGCTAATTGCTCACTGTGTTGCAGGAACCAAGCTAAATATTAGGAGGATATAAATATAATATAGATAGCCCATGATCTCAAGAAACTTATATTCTAATAGAGAGAGAGACAATACATTTCATGAAATCAAAAAAGAGTGCTACATCATGATAACTGATCCATAAAGTTGTCAAGTGACACCATTGCCAAGATCGATGTTAATATTGTGGTATTCATCTGAATACAAAGCTCATAACTTGAGCCAAAATGTGCATGTGTATATTGGGATTTTGGGGTACTATGAATATGGCAAAGTGATTGAGGTAGATGATTTGATAAAGTATGAAATATGATCTGTTGATCTGGGACTGGCTAGATATAGTAGGATAGCCAATTCATTAGCCAATTCAAATTGGCCAGCAGTGAGGCCATATTATGAATGGATAACATCACAGGTCCATTTGGAACAATTTTCTAATACCTTGGTTTTGAGTTGCTATTCCAAAGTGGAAAAATCAAGACTATGGTGTAGCAGAAGGCCTAATAGTTTTGGTAGACAAATGATGTTTGTTTTTTTTTTCATGTTCTAACCCTTATAAGGAGATTTAAATTTTTATCTAGGTCGGTTCATGAATGTAAAGGATTAATATTTTAGAATTTCAGCCTGTCAACAAACATTTATTAAGTATCTATTGTGTTCTGGAAACTATGCTAAATGCTGAAAATATAATCCAAACTGGAAAAAAAAAAGTCCCTTCTCTTAAGGATTTTACAATAGAAAGGCTACACAAGAAATAGGGGAAGAGAAAAAGGCACTGGCTTAGGAACATTGTAAAGAAAATCTGGAAGAGCCTTAGGTACACCCTGCGGCGGAATGATAATGTAACTGATCTGGACCACTTCCTTAAATTGAAGGTACTAGGAGGAGTCAGTTAATCAAAGGGAGTGACAGAATAAGCTGAAGATAACTTTCTGTGCTTAGGGGGGAAAAATTAACTTTCAGAATGAAGTAGGTTCTGGGATGTGTGAAACAGTGACTCTTACCCAAATTAAAATCAGAGACTCTCAAGGTAAAAAAACAAAAACAAAAACAATAAAAAAAACAACAAAAAAGGATTTATTATGATCTCTCCAAGAAAGGGCAACTCCCACCAGACAAAGTATTGTCAGTAGAGGAATGCAAAGTATCAGCTATAAACACAGGATCATATAGACCCTAATGCAGAAGCCCCCACCCCCTTGTGCCTTTTTTATCCATTGACTGGAGAGTCCAGGCTTACATTCTAATTTACCCAGAGACTAAAAATCTACCTCAGAAACAAAGAATACTAGTTAATAACACACTCTTTACTGTATTGGGTACTTTACTCTAGTGAAAAGGTACATATGGGGGAACAGGAGGGGAATGTAAGCTTATCTAAGATAATGGAACACCTGCAGCTTTTATCTATAGCTCAATTTGTTATTGCAAAGTCCAAAGTCACAATGAGAGGGCAGGTCAAAGCCACATTCTTATGAGAGGTCTTCACTCAATTTATTCCATTCAGTCCCTATTTTTATTAATTAACCTTTGAAGACCTCTGACACCATTCTTGACACATTTTCTCACCCACCTCCTCCTCAGTCTCCAATCCCTCAGAGCCTGGTTTGTCCTGTATCTCTCCTGGGTCCATCCTCATCCTTGTAATACTCCAAGTCTACCTGGTCCTCCCCCTCCAGGTTGTTCAATCTTTACCATCCTGACCAGTGTCCTACCCTAGTAATAAGCTGCATCACAAGGGGAGGCAAACTGAGTAGTGTGACTCCACCTCAAGCTATCAGCAGGAACCAAAGAAGCTGTTAGCACACAGCTGTCTCCAGATTAAGACCACCAAGAAGTACTAAATGGGGAGGACCAGGTCTGGAATGGGATATGGGCCAATTTTCTCCTTTTTTTTTTTTTTTTGCTAAGGCAATTGGGGTTAAGTGACTTGCCCAGGGTCACACAGCTGTTACGTGTCTGAGACCAGATTTGAACTCAGGTCCTCCTGACTTCAGGGCTGGTGCTCTATCCACTGCGCCACCTAGCTGCAATGGGCCAATTTTCTAATTTCTTTGGCAATTTCCTTCACTACCTGTCCATCATCAATTTTCACACAGCAATTGGATAGATTTAATTTCCCACAAACTCCACCTTCTTCAGCCAACAAATAGTCTATTCCCAATCTGTGCTGGAATACTGCTTCTCTAGTCTGAGTGATCTGGTCTGCTAACAAATCCAGTGCCTTTGTCATCTGTTTGGTAATTCTTTCAACCATTCCTGGAATCTAATGAGCCTATTCAGCATACAAACTGGGGATCTGTACCCCCAACTCCCATCTGCATCCCCAGTTATTAGAGTAGGTAACCCTTCACAAATAAAGATGCCTATCAGGAAAGTCAGCAACAACAGAAATGATAAACCGACCAGATAGACATATGCATCTAACAACAGATAGATGACTAGGCTAAGTACTCATTGACCTACTCATTTAGGGTATAATGGCCACATTTTCAAATAGGAAACTGCAAGATCTTACATACTTTAATTGTATTCATGGCTTCTACAGAACATTTCCCTTGATGATAGAAATTTGCTTTAATAGGAAAAAGCAGAGACATGATTATAATCAAAAACCTGTGCTCATTCAGGTCTCAGCCTAAGAGGACGTACATGACAGGATAAAGCATCCTTAGCTCAGTTTGACTTTAGGTAATTGTATGCAATAACAATTCTACCTTTTAGCAAGACTCAGGAATAATCAGATGGGCTCTTATTCAAAGGAACACCATGGGAAACTGAGTCAGAAGTGGAGGCCAAGGGTGTCCCACTAATTCTTGCCCAGATACTAACTTCCACTTGTAACACTTCGGGATCACATTCCTTTGAGCAGCTTGTGGTTTCAGATGGTGGATCACTGGCTAGATGATCCATCAGACAATCATAGCTGAATTCAAAACTCCAAATAATATCAGCTACAGTCCCAAGAGATTTAATCTCAAATATCAAGTCTCATTCATCAAATCTTCAGATAATATTCATATCAGTTAAGAGACTCATCACAGCTTATCTTCATATCTCAATAGATGGTTTTAAATTCAATACTACACAAATCATTTTATTTTGAGATACTCAATAACAAATCTATATCAAAACATGTTCAGGTATTAACCATGTTCAAAGGGACAAAGATATAGACCAATGTTCTCAGAATCCCCCTAAACAATGGGGACAGCTTTTTTTTTTAATTTTTTTAAATTTTTTTTTATAAAGCTTTTTATTTGCAAAACATATGAGTGACCTTTCAACATTGACCTTTGCAAAAAAACTTTTTTTTCCCAAGCTTTTCCTTTCCTTCCCCCCACCCCCCACCCCTAGATGACAGGTAATCTAATACATGCTAGATAGTATAAATTATATGACAAATACAATACATGTATACATATCTATACAGTTATCTTACTGCACAAGAAACATCAGATCTAGAAAGAGAAGAAGAAAAAAAAATAACCTAAGAAGGAAAACAGAATGCATGGAAATATTCACAGAAAGCGTTAAAATGCTGTGTTGTGGTTCACTCTCAGTTCCCACAGGCCTCTCTCTGAATGTATATGACTATCTTCATCGCCGCACAAGTGGTTTGAATCACATCATTGTTGAAGAGAACCATGTCCATCAAAATTGATCATCGTATAGTCTTGTTGCTGTGTATAATGTTCTCCTGGTTCTGCTGATTTCACTCAGCATCAGTTCATGCAAGTCTCTCCAATCCTCTCTGAAATCCCCCTGTTGGTCATTTCTTACAGAACAATAATATTCCATAACATTCATATACCATAATTTATTCAGCCATTCTCCAATTGATGGGCATCTTTTCAATTTCCAGTTTCTTGCCACTACAAAAAGGGCTGCCACAAACATTTTTGCACATGTGGGTCCCTTTCCCTCCTTTAAAATCTCTTTGGGATATAGGCCCAGTAGAAACACTGCTGGGTCAAAGGGTATGCACTGTTTGATCACTTTTTGAGCATAGATCCAAATTGCTCTCCAGAATGGTTGGATCCGTTCACAGTTCCACCAACAATGCATCAGTGCCCCAGTTTTCCCACATCCCCTCCAACAGCTATCATTATCATTTCCTGTCATTTTAGCCAATCTGACAGGTGTGTAGTGGTATCTCAGAGTTGTCTTAATTTGCATTTCTCTGATAAATAGTGACTTGGAGCACCTTTTCATGTGACCGGAAATAGTTTCAATTTCTTCGTCTGAAAATTGTTCATATCTTTTGACCATTTGTCAATTGGAGAATGGCTTGAATTCTTATATATTTGAGTCAATTCTCGATATATTTTAGAAATAAGGCCTTTATCAGAACCTTTGGATGTAAAAATATTTTCCCAGTTTACTGCTACCCTTCTAATCTTGTCTGCATTCATTTTGTTTGTACAAAAACTTTTTAACTTGATATAGTCAAACTTATCTATTTTGTGATTAATGATGACCTCTAGTTCTTCTTTGGTCACAAATTCCTTCCCCCTCCACAGGTCTGAGAGGTAAACCATCCTACATTGTTCTAATTTGTTTATAATATCATTCTTTATGCCTAGATCATGAATCCATTTTGACCTTATCTTGGTATATGTTGTTAGGTGTGGGTCAATGCCTAATTTCTTCTAGACTAGTTTCCAATGATCCCAGCAGTTTTTGTCAAACAGTGAGTTTTTATCCCAAAAACTGGGGTCTTTGGGTTTATCAAACACTAGATTACTATTGTCATTGAGTATTTTGTCCTGTGAACCTAACCTATTCCACTGATCCACTACTCTATTTCTTATCCAGTACCAAATGGTTTTGGTGACCACTGCTTTATAATATAGTTTTAGATCTGGTGCAGCTAGGCCACCCTCATTTGCATTTTTTTCATTAATTCCCTTGAAATTCTTGACCTTTTGTTTTTCCAGATGAATTTTGTTTTTATTTTTTCTACTTCAGTTAAATAATCTCTTGGGAGTTTGATTGGTATAGCACTAAATAGATAGATTAGTTTAGGTAGTATTGCCATCTTTATTATATTCGCTCGACCTATCCAAGAGCACTTGATGTTTTTCCAATTGTTTAGATCTGACTTTATTTGTGTGGAGAGTGTTTTGTAGTTTTGCTCATATAGATCCTGACTTTCCCTTGGCAGATATATTCCCAAATATTTTATACTATGGATAGTTATTTTGAATGGAATTTCTCTTTGTATCTCTTGCTGTTGCATTTTGTTGGTGATGTATAAATGGGGACAGCTTTAAAATGACTCAATACAACCAATTAGAATTCACATAAAATACAGAATATACTTTCCTAATTTCACATTAAAGGAGCTATCAAAATTAACATTAATAATTTCTTCATATAAAAAAGTGTTCATTCAACTTTTTCCAATTGTGTAGTTCTTATAAACTTTTTTTGGAAATATAAATAACAGGTAAAACATCAATATTGTTAAAAATTCCTCTAAATATAATTAATCTCTCTT
>JAJPUD010009093.1:44337-79221 GCA_023553655.1 Myrmecobius fasciatus | reverse complement strand
ATGGAAGGTATCAGAACATATTCTTCAGTTGGCTATAAGATCATATACTCTATAGAGACAGAAAAGTCTCAATAAGTCTCAGCCTTCAAGGTTCAGTTCAGGAATTACCTTTTACACCAAATCTTCTGATCCTTCACCTGGTAGGTTCTCCCTCCCAAATTATCTTGCAATAATGCAAAATGATGTAATTCCAATCATAATCTCATAAAAACAGAAGTTTGACATAAGCCTATACATGTTAGAATGTAAGTACTTTAAGGAAAGATATTTCATTTTTGGTTTTGTATCCACAGTGCCATACACAGAGACAATGTTTAATGAACCTCAAGTGATTTATTAAATGCCTTTTATGTGCCAGATACTCTACTAGATGGTGATTCAAAGACAAAAATGAAACAACTGGTGCCTTTCAAGAAGCTTATATTTCTTCAGAGTTGACAGCACATTCATATTGCAATCCAGATGGGCAGTGTAAGTTCCCCTTGTCTAAAAGGGAAGGTTAACCAAAAGACTAAAAGCAGGAGTTTTGGGAGAAAGAGAAAACTTCAATACAGGAACGTGAATGGAGGGAGAAAAATTTCCAGCACACAATTCTTGATTGCAGTCCATATTACACCTGCCTTCTGCCACTGTGGCTGGGATACTGATGGATGTGGCTGATCTCTTCCTCTCTGGGAGACAGAAAAGTGCCTTAATTCCTCCTTTCCCTCATTCTTCCTCTTCCTTCAGATGCCAGATTTACTCCCAAATTCTTCTGTTCTTTAAGCTGTTTACAATTATGCATTTGCATAATGCTTTAAAAGCTGGTTTACTCTTGATATAAGATTATGATCAACAATAACTCTGTTGTGATTTGTGTAAAGCTCCTTTCTCTCCTCCTCCCCTGGTTCTCTTCCTCCTTCTAGTAGTGATAATGATTTTTGGAATACAGAGATAATGGTTTGTACCTTCAAAACACCAGGATTTCTCCACCCAAGCTGGAAACTGAACCAAATGACAGAGTCTTAGGCTTTTGATTTATTAATAACTTGGATAAACTTTCCTAGAGCAACGATGATTATGCAATGGAGATTGGTGTCTTCCATTCATTCCCCCCCACCCCCCCAAGCTAAGACCATGAGTCCTGTTCCTTGACGGGCGAAGGATGGCCAAATTATCTTTCTTATTACTTTGCCCCTGTTTGCCCTGTAGTGAGGGTAGTGACTAGAGATCTGTCCACAGAAGATGAAAATTATGGCTTGAGACCAGTCTGCATCCACTATCCAAGCATGACGAGTCAGATCCTCCTCCTAATGAGTAACATGGTTCTTGTGGCATTTTCTGATACACTTTTAGGATTAAATCTTCTCCAGGTGAATTCTTTCTTTCGCTTTGCTACTGCATGGTTGCTCTCCCCAGAACAGCCAGCTTGTCATTTTTTCATTCACTTAGAGTAGCCATCTCATCATTTCCCACCAGCTGGACTCCCGGACTTTACTGTGCCCTTGCAAGGTCCTAACAACCCAGAATCTCACATTTCCTCAGTATCCTCTGAGATACCTTACATTTTATTTGCAGCCTTCCAACTTTTTTTTTTTTTTAAATACTTCCTGGTAGACTTGTGGAGTCATTATCTTCTATGTCATTGATGACAAGAAAACAGAACAGTTCCTTAGGGCCCAACACCTAAGCAAGATGAGCAACAAGCCAAGCTACTAGATGAGCTATCAGCAACCTACTTGTTATTAACTATTGACTTGTTGGATTTCTTGGAAGTTTAGAGGAGGGTGAAAACTGGGAAGGATCTCACAGAAATTTAGTGTCAACAATTTTTACTGAGAAATGAAAAGACTGGCTATGAAATAGGTGGTCAATAAATATTTGTTAATTAGATTCCTCTGCTAGGAAAGGGATTAAGCCGCCAAGAAGTGCAGCTCACATCTGGCTTCAGATGCTTAACTGTGTGACCCTGGCGAGTCACTTAATTCTTTTTGCCTCAGTTCCTCATCTGTAAAATGAACTGGACTGGGAGGGAGGCCAGAAGCTGCTCAGCTCCTGGGTCAGAGCCACTAGGACATATTTTGCTTACCTTGCTTCTTAGACCAGGACCTTCATGGTGGACGGCCATCCCTCAGGGTAGATTCCGTCCATGTCCACCTCGGATCTTTCACCTGGAACTGGGTGGCGGAGCAAAGCTGACAGCTTACATGTTCTGGAATCCGGCACTGGCCTGGCTTTCTGCTTGGTAAGTCTTTGACTTCTGGCCCTGGTGGAGAATTTTAGTCTGCTTTTGGATGCTGTGCTGGAATATTTTTTGAGACTGTTGCTGGCTAAACTCCACTACCAGTGCCTTTATACCTTTCTTTCTATTCTAACCTGGCCTGAAAAGGCTAATTTTTTTTCTCGGATTTACCACCTCCCAACTAGGTCTGATGCATTTTCTAGATCTGTGTGGAATTGTGGGGTGCAGCTTTGTTGCTTATACTTCTCTCTGGTACTGTTATTTTGTCTCTGCATTTCCATAGAGTAATCTTGCTGAAATGTGCAGGGTTATCACTTTTACACTTTGTCCTCCATTCAGGTCCTACTCTGGTGTCTGGTTGTGGCACACAGGCCATGCTGTGGCAGTGGAGTTCAAGCTCTAGCCACGTCCCACTGACGGCAAAGGCTTTGGGGAAAGGCAAGGGATGGCCCAGAGGTTTACTCATTCATCTATTTATTGCTTCCTCTCCATTTTTTGAGAGGTTCATCAGCAGAAGGCCAGCAAGCAACAAGAGATCTTTTGAGGCATGGGACAGATACCTCCACTGCTGGACTAATGTCCCCAACATATTATGACCAGTCATTCCCTGCAGGGCTTTGGTTCCCATTCCCTCTCTGGAGGCCTTGTGGGAAGATCCCTCTGTCCCCCCACCCTTCTAAGTTTCCCCCCAGACTTCCCAGGAAATCTTTTCCTCCCTATTCACTTTTCAGCTGTCTTTCGTATGCTGTCTTCCCCAATAAGAGTGTAAATTCCTTGAGGATGGGATCATCTTTCTTTTTGCTAGTATTTGTTTTCCTGGTGAGCTCTTAGCACAATGCCTGGCATATGATATGCTTTAATAAATGCTGACTACTTTGACTTAAAATATAAAAATCTCCTTATAATAAAAATCATGTATAAATCAAATTATAGAGTATGTTGCTGTCTATCTACATTATGGGGAGGATAAAAGAATGAAACTAAACAATTTAATTATTGAATTCATTAAACAATTTTTCATTAACATTTATTTTAGTTGAAGAGGTGGGAACTCAAAAGTTAATGAAGGGTATGTTTGACAAAGAAAATGCTATTAATATGGTTTTATTAAAACATTAATTGTATTTATACTATGTAGTACAGACATAAACAAAAATAAAAAGCACATATTGAAGAGATTCAAATTCTGAAATACTCTGGCATGTAAAAATGGCACAATTACAAACAAAAAATCAATCCAGTGGTCCAGTCTCTCTAGGAGAGAAGCAGCCTACTCTTTTCACATCAGTAAATTTAAAAAACATTTTTCTGTTATCATTGTGGGTATTAAAAAAGTTCATTACATGAACAAACCTAGATCATTGTCAGGCAAAAATAAAGTAAACTATACCAAAATTCTAATACTGAACAGATATATAGCAAACCCCTCTCTTTGAAAGACTTATGATCTGTTTTTAAAAACATAAAATGGAATAAAATTTTTGAATAGGAAACAAAGACTTTGGCAAAGCCATACTTATTTTCAAAGAGAAAATAAAATGTAGCTGCAAAATCCTTTAAATAAACTAGAAAGAATACTTGAATACTTGTTTGGAATAGTGATTTCTCCAGGTGTAAATTGAGTGCAACACTTAATATGTCAATTAAAAGCTGCCACCCTCACATATCTAAATCTGCTTTTTAAATTAAATATTCTGAATAATTTTAATTAAAAATGAAATAAAGGCTGAAAAATACAGAAGATAGTGCATTTTAAGGAGGTTTTTTTCCCCCCAGTGATTTAAGTAATTTCCAAACACATTATTTACTATGTGCTTATGGTTTGGAAGTAATTTTCCCTGAGCACTCTTTCTGCTTTGCTAGAAAAATTAAAACATGATCTGCAGGATACAATTTTATTGTGATTTCTTTTGAGGACACACAGTTGTGTTCCTATAAAATGTACACAAATATCTGTCTCTCTAGACAACTCTAAAACAATCAGTAATCTCACTGTAAAAAGTAAACTATTTTAATAGCTGTAAAATAAATATTTTTAAATTTGGAACCCTTCCATATTTGGAGTACTAAGCTAAATTGATTTTGTCCAAAGACTAATAACTACTCTACCAGATTCAGAATTATTCTAGTAACACATAAGAAACCAGGTAATTATCTGCACTTTTAGGCCATAAAGCAAATGTAAAAACATTTGTCTAGAAAGAGGAAGAAAAACAATGGAATGATAATAAACATTTTCATTTTTATGTGATAAAACTAGAAAAATGAAATCTGCCCAACATACAAAAGAATTATCTTACTTTCAAGTTTTAAACACTGCAATCTTGGGGTCTTTGTTACTCCCTAGATACTCATGCAAACCTACATAACATCACTGGGAATCACATTGCACATTCTGAAGACCAATATGGTATATCCCAAGATGTATAATTGAAATGATATAACACTAGTTAATGCACATGCATGATAACACTGCCAGCTGTATTTCAGTCATTTTTCAATGTCTTTAAAAAAAAAACACTAAGAAAAAACTTAGAATTTAGGCTTCTTTCCTTTTAAAGAAATAAATTAGGGTTCTCAAATATTAGAAGTTTTAAAATTGTGCAAATTTATAAATAAACATCTTCTACATAGCATAACTTATTAAAAGCAGATTAAATTTAAGAACTTGCATATTTACAAATTTCTTTTTTTTTTAAAAACAAGATTTAACTGGATCTGCATTCTTAGTAATGTGATTAATGTAGTCTTCAATATTCAAACGATAAGTCACTTAAAAGATAAAGATGGCAGCCTTCCAAAAAGCTTCAAAATATGAAGAATTTCAGATGTCAGCACTGCCTTCTGCTATTTGAGATTTTTCCTGAGGTGTCTTATACAGGACGGTTTTGACCAAAACGACTTTTAGACCTAGGATAAAATATACACACACAGAATTAAAATCAATCATTTGGATAGTTGTTATCAATTAAAAGCTACAGACTTATATAAATTTAAATTTTACTATTGCACATTGTTTCCCTGAAGTTCTATTCTCCTGCAGGGTCTCATTGTGGCTTCTTAATGGCTGTATCAGAAATGGAAAGGGTCAGATCTGTGGTCAGTACAGGAACAGTGTAGAATACTGGATCTGGAATTAGGGAACCTTAACTCAAATCCCATCCAGAAAAACTACTTTATGCTGTTGGGTAATTCAATTAATTTCTCTGAGCTTTTCAATGTTCTTATCTATAAAAAATTAGGAAGTGGAGAAGCAAGGCTTATTCAATTCAATCTAGGATACTAGATAAATTCCCAGGGGCTGATCGTTAGCCAGTAGCCATTAAGTTTTGAATTTCTTGTAGGCCTTGGTACTTCATGGACCTTTCTGTTAAAATGTTGACCATTTCTGATCTGTGTTGATGGAGGGAAAATGAAGCTTTCTTAGGGACAGTACATAAGTAGCTTTCCCAAGGTCACTTGGATAGAAATATGGCAGAACTAGGTTGCTGGCACTAGCCTTTACCTCCAAGCAAACTTTTATTATATCACTCAGTGTCCCAAAGGTCTCAGTGATATTTTAAATGTTCAATAACTTAAACAGCTTAAATTCCACTCATATTTTTGTGATACCCTACAATAGCTAAAAAGTTAGCTTTCTGATATTGTCAGTCTTTGTCAAACTTAAAAATACAATTCTGAAACTGCTTCATAAAGTGATGAAATTCTGGGGGGAAAAAAACAAAAAACAAAAAAACAGATGTTACCACTTTCCTTCTCACATCATTTAATCTTTTGATATGATGTTTAACATACATAATCTAGACAAAAGGTAAATACTTCTTCCTATATGTAATTTCACAATTAAGTGCTCTCCTGAACACCAATTCAGCTTCTGATTTACCTTGAGTTTTTCTCTGTGCTGTTCTGTCGTGTAGTGACTGGAATTGAGGCCTTGATTTGAGCTTCAAGTTTAGAATAAATACTACCTGCAAACTGCAAAGTAAAATGAATTAAATTGAAGCTATTCTATTTTGGCTTTAATAATTACTTTGCTTATCAGTGGGTTCGTTTTTCAGTTTTGAAAATTTATTTTTAAATTAAAGATCTGCAGAATAATAGATGTTAACACTGTGATAGTTAATGCACACTGCTTTATACTTAGTACACTGATATTTATAGCTGCCATAGCAGGATTAATGGACAATATCTACTGGACATCTGGACAATCTGGACAAATGCTATTAATCAAAACCTAACTAATATTAAATTTCCAGGAAAGTCACTTAGTACTTTGAATACTATGTAGTCATGAATAAAGGATATAATAGGAACAGAAATACACATATGCCCAGCTAACTTTGAACGTTTGCATGTAATGCTCACAAATAGGATGGGTGGTTAGAAAGCGATGTCTGCTTTTACACTTGTCCACAGAACTGAATTACACTGGAAACACTTTTCACTTTCTCTTGGTGAAAACAACTCAAATCAGAACGAAGGTATACTCAAACTCAGAAAAGGATACTAAAATGTAATTCTTACTTCCTTTCCTTCCTTTGACTTGACTCGATCCACATCACCTAGTCGCATTTTTATTAGGTGCCCTGTAATTTCAGACATCCGGCGCTGATCTAAACACAATAAATAGTAAAATCTGCTTATTTTCTTATGAGGACCCTAAAAATCAAGACTTTAGAATGTACAATTGGAAATATTCCTAAGTAAACATGTTTTTTTGTAGGACTTCAGTAAACATGTAACAAATTGCAAAGTTATAACATGAATTTTATGAAAACACACAGGTAATAAAGGCAGAGTTGGGTTTCTTTTTTGGGGGGGAGGGCAGTTTTGGGTTTCACTCTAGGAGAACAAGTCTAGACTAGGTCAAATCAAAGGGATATACTCCTGAGGATTTTGTATTGGGCTAGCGTAACATTAATATATGTAATCTCTTTGAAGTTGGACATTTTTAGATATCCAAAATGTTTGATCATCCATTAAGAAACTAGGGGTAAGCAAAGAGAGAAAATAAAAAAAGGAAAAATCAGACCAAACGAGGATTGCCTAAAGTCCAAATCTTACTGTAAAACCAGAACATTTTATGAGGAATTTGAAGTGTACTATGGGAATGGGTTTTCCTTTCTTAGTAAACCGTAAAGAAATTTTAAATGAAGCTCTTGGGGAAATCTTAAGTATTCAAAATGAGTAGATTTTTTCCTCAAATATGAAAAAAAAGGAAAGTAAGATTTACTAAAGTCTAAGCTTTTATAATCAGAACCAATTTTATTCTTCATGAGTTTAACATCATTATTTTTGGATGCACAAATTCTGATAGTAAGTCTATGCACAAGAGGTAAATATATTAAATTTTTTTGGTGACTTATCATGTAATTAAGCTTTTTGGATATACAGGAGGAAGGGGAAGCAAATTTAAAAGAGTTAAGAGTGAGTTTAGTTTTGAACAAATATGACTGCAAAATTAGACTAAAATACTTTACATAATTTTGTTTTTTATTTGGAGAATTTCTCTTTCTCAAAGCAAAAGAAAAAGAAAGAAGAAAAAGCTGGTTGATTATTTTATTATGAACTTAAAAACCATCAAGAAAGGTAAAATATTTGGCTAAATATATATGAAAGAGGCAAAATTTTACCCTTTGTACTTAGCATTTAATAAGGGAAAAGAATCCAAGGAATTAATAAACAAAGATGCTTTTTGTTTTGTTTTCCCTTCCAAGCCTGGTTCAATTTCTGCTACCTTAGGATTTACTTTCCTCTTTCTTATTCTTCTCTTAGTTACAATTAGTACACATGCACATCCTTCTAATTCTGCTGATTTTATTCTGCATCATGTAGGAGGAGTCTATCCAATTCTTGTTTTATACTCTATCAAAACATTCTATTACATTAAAATATCATAATTAATTCAACTGATCTGAGACTTGGACACATTGCTTATTTCTGGTTTTGTATAGAAAAAGAACTATTTTGTGTTGGGCATAGGTAAGTATGAGGAGCTGTGTTATTTTTGTGGCTGGAAGGTAAGGATAATAAAGTAAATGTGGGCAAACTACTTGACCTTTTTATATTTCCCTAATTTGCAGCCAAATAGAGTATTTTGGGAACAGGGCTTGCTCATACAGTTCTTTTTGTTTTTGTTCTTTTTTTGTGTGTGTTCCTAATAGAATTTCCAAAATGGTTTTAGGAATCAGAGACTCAAAATCAGAGTTATATAGGAATTAGATAGAATTGTCCAGGTAATAACCTGTAAAAGAACAGATTTAATCCAAGTACAGGATTGAAAGATAGGAGTAATTCTGCTGGCTTTTCTTGTCTCCCTGATAGGGTCTGGTGGTCTTGGTGACCATGCACTAGTTTGCTCACACCGGGAAGAGATTTCTTGCCACTTACCTTAGGAGACAGCCTAAGAACCAAAGCCAGATGATAGTAGCAGGGGAAAGCTCATCAACCAACAGACTGGTAAAGACTCTCACTCAGAAAAGAGTTGTAAAATGGAATCAAAAGGGACAGGTGCTCTGGCCAGACACACTGGTTGCCTGGGTCTATCCTCTCTACGCTGGTCTTGCTCTCACAGATTTCTACTCTTTGCCCCAATATACATGTTTTCTGGCTCCATGTTCTCTTTGCATAGACCACATAGGTATATACCACAATCATCTATTCAGGCAGATTTTTCTTGTAATTTTATTTGCTATGCTATTTGATTAAATGTCTTAACCTTGAACTAAAGGAGGCAATCATGGTGTAGTGGACAGAGGGCTGGCTTTGGAGCCTAAAACACGTTGGTGCAAAACAAGTTTCCCCCTTAACACCATATTATTGTATTTTTAAATATATATATATATATATACATATATATATATGTATATATATATATGTATATATATATATATAGTTTTCAATATTAATTTTTGTAAAACTTGGTATTCTAAATTTTTCTCCCTTACCTCCCCCTTCTCTAAGATAGCAAGTAATTTGATATAGGTTAAACATGTGCAATTCTTTTTTTTTTCTTTTTTGCTGAGGCAATTGGGGTTAAGTGACTTGCCCTGGGTAACACAGCTAGGAAGTATTAAGGTCTGAGGCCAGATTTGAACTCAGGTCCCTCTGACTTCAGGGCTTGTGCTCTATCCATTGCATCACATAGCTCCCCCAGCATGTGCAATTCTTTTTAACATTTCTCCACTTGTCACATAACACACACTTTCTGTGTGATCTTGAACAAATCCCTTAGGTTGATTTTACTCAAAGTAGAAACAGATATATATCTATATCTATAGACATACATACATATATATTTAAAATTTTTCTTCTAGATTTTTAATAATTTGGAAAAAAATTTAGCTTGCAGAACTAGTTCATTATCTCTATTTTTATAGTCTGTGGTATTAGAAATGTCTCTAAATCTTTTTTTTTTGTCATACAGCCAATGTAGTTTTGTTTTTTGCTGAGGCAATTGGGGTTAAGTGACTTGCCCAGGGTCACAAAGCTAGGAAGTGTTAAGTGTCTGAGGCTAGATTTGAACTCAGGTCCCTCTGACTTCAGGGCTGATGCTCTATCCACTGCTCCACCTAGCTGCCCCCCAGCCATGCAGTTTTAATGAATAAGGAGTCTATTTCCCACTGTGTTTTAAGTATGGGTTTAGATAAATATATAAAGCATTTGTTAAGAACTTACTATGTGCTAGGCACTTAGAATTGAGTATAAGTATTTTTGTAATTCATTAGATTCTACTTCTGGATTCTCTATTCTTTCTAGTACCAGACAGTTTAAAAATATTAAATTTAAAAAGATGGCTTTTGTAGAGTGCATTTTGGTATCTGGTAATACCTGTATCCTTTTCTTTTTTTGGTTTTCTAGTCCAATGCTATTTTTGGTATTTGTTCTCATCGCTACAGTAAATAAACAAGGTTAAGGAGTAATGTTTATCATCCAGACCAAGAGATTCAATTGAACCCACAGAGCTAGCAATATCCTGTAAATGGATAATGAGTTGGGCCTAGATTTCATAGGAAAAAGAGAATAGGTTGAATGTGCTGTTTAGCCATATTGAGAACATCTCTTGGTGTATTATCTTGGAGTTCGTTTTTCCACGTCTCGTTTCTGATGCTTTAACTAATTTTGTTCATTCAGTTATTTAAAAAAAAAAAACCTGTATGTGTGCTTTTAAAAGTAATTTTTATTCTCTTTTGTGTTTTTTAGTGGGGTGCATAAGGATCTTGGATCTATTTGATTCTCTCTGATAATTTGAATCAATTTCTTCAGTCCTTATAGTTTTATAACTTAATGTAGCCAAGAATACTTGGAATAATTATGTGCCCTTTTAATAAGGCAATAATCAAATATGGCATAAATGTGCAGTCAACACAGAAATATAGTTCAGAATTATAATAATTTTATGTCTAAGCCCTTTTCTTTTAATGAAAGGGCTTCTGAATCACAAGATGAAAGGTGACCATAGGTCACACACCCTTTCTACTATAACAGTATATAACTAAAAGGGACATATTCTACAGTAGTATATGTAGGAGTTTAGGAAAGACTTGGGAGTGTTGTTCTTTATTAGGTGAATAGGAACAAACAGGATAGCCTCACTCTCATGGAAGTTCAGTCACTATGATGTTGATTTTAATCTTTAGATTAAGAGATTTGCACTGGATTTAGCTTTACTGCTGTTGTCACTGTCCCTCTGAAGCAGTCTGATCTTAGATAAACTACGTCAAATGCCCTAGAAATCAATCTCCTCATCTTTAAAATTCAGGGCTGGTCTAGATTATTGATAAGCACCTCCACTGTTAAGTTTCTAGGAAACTTCCAGTCTTTTAAGTTTATTCAACATGTTTTGCAAACATTGAAAAAACAAACCAACCAACTTCTCTTTTTAGTGTTAACCAAAGCAATATGTCTTACCCTCTTCTCTCTGAGCATCCTGATTGAACCTCAATGACCTAGAGGCATCCCATTTATTCCTCTGTATACTCACACTATTGGAGAAAAAAAAAAAAAAAGAAAAAAAATCAGATTCCATACCTTTTTAATTTGAATGTGTATCTGTGTATAAATGTATGTTTATATGTGGATGTATATTATAAGAAAACACATGCACATATAAAAAAAGATGCAAAGGCTGTACTTACACGAATGGAGAAGCATCTCTAGAAGCTGACTAAAAAAAGAAAACAACCCAATGTTGACATTTAGGCCCAAACATAACACATTTGCTGATTTAGACACAAATTAGTATGAAAAGCAATAATCTCTAATATATAAATTTATTCCTAAATATACCAATGATTTCATGCCTATAACACTTCCCTGTGTGGAGGATGATTGTGTTTCAAAGTAAACTACATAGATTTTGGGGGTTCCTGCAAACACAGGGGAAAATAGAACTGCTCTCCCCCATCTTAATAGGGCTACTCCTGCCCTCCCCTCAAATCTGAGGTACTTCCTGACCCCCTGCTGCTCAGGCCTCCTCCCTTCAACCTCTGGCAGAGAGCTGGTATAGGGTCATATGTGCAAGTTGTCTATCCCAAGGTGCTGGGGGCCTAAGCATGGCGTTTGTCACGTTGTAAGTGCTGAAAGAATGTTTGACTGACCTGACTCTCCCTCATGTCCTTTATTCAAATGATCTCAATTTTTAAGTGACCCAGGTACTCAGCAAATTAATCTTAAAACTTAAAATTACCTTATCTGATGATTTTTCTTTCTTTTGAACACATGGTGAAGATACTTGTTTTTTTGGTTGTTTGGTGAACTTCTTTGGCTTCTCTTTTTTTCCTGTAATCAAAAAAAAGATATTAAATCATAAAACTGGGTGTTAATATGCTATTGCTGATTTCTGGTTATCATGTCTCTTTTGTGTTTTAGGACACTGACATTGAGATTGTTCAATAATCATGGTGCCACAGAATTTGCAATCATGAAGCATCACCAGGAAAATAGAAAAAAGCTAAAAAATAGGCTTATTATAAGAAAAAGTGATACTACCCATCTACAAACTTCGTGCTTTATCAAATTACCAAGGGGAGATTCTAGAGAGTTAAATAAAATAGTCATAGAATTCATTTGAAAGAACAAAAAAGATTCTTTTTAGAATTTCATAAGAAATAATAACAAAAAGTAGGAATGAAGGACGACTAGCAGCTCTAGACCATAAATAATATTCAAAAGAAAGAATAACTAAAACCACAAGGTAATGGTTAAAAACAAAAAAGTAAATCAGTGAAATAGATTAGAAGAAGAATCAGAAACAATCTAATTCAATACTCCAGTGAATAAATCACAGAATATTAAATTACTTGGGTAAGAACTTCCTGCTTTACAGAACTAGAAGGCAGATTGGGAGAAATTAGATTGAAATAACTATCTAACATCCTAAGCTCAAAAGCCACACAAGCAGAATATTAAAGGCCACAACACTAAAAAAAAAAAAAAAAATTTCAGAACAGGGATCTTTAACTGCCATGGTTGGAAGAGAATTTTTTAATCAAACAAGAGCTGGAAATAATCACAAAAGATAAAAAGATAATTTTGATTACAAGATAATGAAGAGCTTCTTCACAAACAAAATTAGTGTAACTGGGATAAGAAGGGAATCCATCAAGTTGGAGGAAAAAAAAAATCTATGTATCAAATATCTCTGTTGGGATCTGATTTACAAGATATGGAGGGAAAGAATATAAATATGTGACCTCATTCTAAAAGGAATACCCATTGAGATGATAGCAAAGATTCTTGAAAAAAATGATTTGTGTATTTGACATACAATCCATTTGCACTCTTAAGACCCAGCTTGAGAGCTTCATGAGGACAAGGAAATTCTGAGTTAAAATCTGTAACTGCCCTTGTATGTGTTCAAAACTTTAGACATAATGTTTAATAAAGGTTTATCAAAATAAATTTTGAACGCAGCTGTATACGGTGATACTTGCTTCTTTTTAATCTAGATTATTACCTTGCTTTTTAGTTACTTCTTCCTCATCCCCAACCTCATCTTCAGTTACTTCAGACCCAGTGGTATATTCATCATCTTCTGAAAATAACGACTGTTGTTTCTGAATTAAAAAAATCAAAGCTTGTGAAATAAATTCTTTGTTTTTTGATCATAAAGAGATTATCCTATTTATAACATATTGTTCTCAAAGAAGAAAATAGTATGAGTTTCAATGCAATATTTATTTTAGAAGAAGAGGCCAAGTGAGAACAAAGAAAGAAATATCATGATCTTCAGTAATCACTGGCTAATAAATAGGGAGCTTCCAAACACAGGGCATAGTAATCATATGTATATTTGTTTTTCCTCACAATAACTGCTATAATCCTACGAATAGTTATTAAACAACTGGTTTGATTTGAGGGGACTTTGATTTGAAACTGAAAGCATAAATTTCTTCTGTAAAAACCAAAATAATGATTCCTGCAATTAAGTCACATTTTAAAAAATATGGGCATTGACCATATCCTACTACTTTGTTTCCTGCATTTCCTTTAGTTTGTCTCCTCCAGATATTCTAAATCTATGTATCATTTTGGTGTGTAAACTATCACATAAGTTTAAATGTTTCAAATTTAAAAAAGAGAAGATATTTTAAAATTTCATTGAGTTAGTAATGATGAAAGGCTTAGAACAGATGATAGTACCATTAAATTAGAGATGTCAAAAAGAAAGGTAGATATTGTCACCACAACAAAATGTTGACAAATACAAAAAACACAAATTTCTTATTCTAGCAGACACAAGTTTAGCTACAAGATCAATTCACTAAAAAATCTGAAAGAAAAATAGCCTGACTCAGTTTATTAAATTCTTTTTTTCTTCTAAGAAACTTAGGAAACATGAATATGGAGTCATTTACCAGCTGCAGAGTCCAATTTTTCAAGGACAAAAACTGTAAGAAAGGAGGAAAAATACTAAATTAATAGCTATACTTTTAACCTGAATATAGTACAATTTAAAATTTATATTTCCTATTATAGAAAGTTATTTAAAGTTAGAAACCAAGTTTACCCAAGAACTCTCTGAGTTTTATTATTAAAGAATCAGATTTTTAAAGTCATGCATTGAACTGATGCTGAGTGAAATCAGCAGAACCAGGAGAACATTATACACAGCAACAAGACTATACGATGATCAATTCTGATGGACATGGTTCTCTTCAACAATGATGTGATTCAAACCAGTTCCTATTGTTCAGCGATGAAGATAGTCATATACATCCAGAGAGAGGCCTGTGGGAACTGAGTGTGGACCATAACACAGTATTTTAACACTTTCTGTGAATATTTCCATGCATTTTGCTTTCCTTCTTACTTTGTTTTTTTCTTCTCTTTCTAGATCTGATGTTTCTTGTGCAGTAAGATAACTGTATAGATATGTATACATATATTGGATTTGTCATATAATTTATCATATTTAGCATGTATTAGATTACCTGTCATCTAGGGGTGGGGGAGTGGGAGGAAGGAGGGGAAAAGCTTGGAAAAAAAGTTTTTTGCAAAGGTCAATGTAGAAAAATCACTCATATGTTTTGTAAATAAAAAGCTTTTAATAAAAAAAATAATAAAGTCATGCATGTTACCAAATTATTTGTTGAAACAAATATGGATAAGAAGATCTTTATTTATAGTTTAAGTTTAGAATTACAGTATAGTCCAAGGAAACCCTGATAATTTGTGTATTTTGAAGTTTGAATATTAGTTTAGGAATACAAGCTAAAGAAGCACACAAGAGGCAGATGATTCAAAGTGGGGAAAAAAGCTAATAATAGGAAACTAGAAAAAGGCAGAAGTCGTAAGGAAATGGTTAAATTATGAGAGGATGGAAACCAGTGAATTTCTGCATGGAACTTGAAGTTTTTAGTGTAGGAGCATAAAACATACAAACAAAACATAAAACATCTCTATGTTTAAAAAAAATGTATGTATATGTATAACATATCAGTGTGGCTTACTTAACTAGCTTTAGTTTTTTCACTTTGTAAAAATTAAAGATGCCCAAGTACAACAAAAGTTGTACTTTTATAAGTGCTTACAAGTGAAAAGAACATTTCTTTGTTTCTTATTTACCAAGAGAAAACCACAGAATAGCATTACTTTTTTCAAGTTTTAAAATTTTTTGAGCTTGGAGAAAACTTATAAAATCTTTTAAAAGTAAAATGAAGGTCAAATAGTTACTATAAATAAATTACATTATAAAAATAGGAACAAAACATGAAAAAAATGATTCACTCACAGCATTGATCTCTCCAGTTTTGGGGCCCCAAGGTGTATTTGGCTCTAGCAGACCATCACAGTCTAGGCCTTTCTCATCAAAGAAGCCAATTCCATAATCACTTTAAAGAAGATAGAATATTCTTGTTATAACAAAAATTCCCGATAAATTTGCATTTCATCAAATTCAAACTGAATAAATCTCTTAGTTTACTAATGTTTTATGAATATTTACGTGGGCTCATGTGCCTAGCCAAATAGGAGAAATATACTTCATTATGAGGTCTCTCCTCTGAAAATTGTATTTTATAATCAATTTAGTGATATCCATAATAGAGGTCTAAAAGAACACTTAAAATCTTTTTAACACTTTGTTTGCCACAGAGAAAAGTGGGCTATTAAAATTATTACTGCTTCTGGCTTACCTTACAATTTTTGCAACAGCAATTATATACTAAACTCTCTAGTCCAGTTGTAACTGCAGTAAGATTTTTTTCTAGAATGCTGACACTAATCAAACTCCTTTTCTAGTGTTTTTATCCAAGCACTTAAACAATTAAGAAAAAAACACAGAGAAAACCTGATTGCCTCAGATTGAATGTAAATAGCAGTCATTTCTGCTTTGGCCAGAAACCCAGAGGGTCTTCCCCTCCTGGATTCATTTATCTATTTAGATATTTTTTGGACTAGGTGAAAGGAGATTCTTTGTTTCATTTGCTACTTAGCTTTAATCATTGAATGGGTGAGGCTTCAGTCAAACTGAGACCTGTTGAAGATGTTACCTTACAAAGGCTGGGATCTCCCACTGCATCCAGGGCCATTTCCAGTCTCCTTGGTCTATATCTGGCCACTGGACCCAGATGGCTCCAGAGGGAAAGGTGAGGCAGGTGACCCTGCCCAGCCCTCCCTCCCTCACGTGTCATGGCATCACCTCTCTGATGTTGTGGTCCTCTTGGAGAATGAAGGACAAACAACAACCGCAATAAAGATCAGAGAATTTTACCTGGTTGGGGTCTTTTCTTACCTAATTACGTCTTTAGGAAAAGGTACAACAATAACGTCTCTGTGCATGAGGAGATCATCCAGTATTTTAGAAGATGAGCAGGTGGTGATCATGTCCCCACTTTCACCTCCATCACATAAACCAATCACATGGTCCCTCACTTTACAGCCCTATTATATAAGAAACACCAGATTAGATTGCTTGTTATAGAAATGTTTGCTCTATAGATTACTGTTCGATATTATCCCTATGGATTATTGTTTGATACTATCCCATGATGTGCCAATTCTGGGCAGAGGGTACATTAACCTATTTGAATCAATGTATTTATATTACACATTTGGCCCAATAAATCACTTTACTCTTAACACTGTCCATAAAGCTGATAATCAGACTTGCCACGGAGTTTAAATACCTTATAATCTTGAGTTCATTTAGAATGAATGGATTACTAGTGAATAATACAACAAATAAAGTATTAAAATGAGAATAACAGAAGAGCCAAAGTCAACCAAGAGGAAATGGTTTTCATCATGTAATGAATATTATTTTTCTAGAAATTACATGTTTGCACAGAGGATAAAGTTAAAATGGAGAAAACAAACTTTCTCAGTATTCAAGGCAGCTCTCTACATGGCAGAGAAGATACCTTGGAAAGTCTGCATTGGCAGAAGTTCCTTCTCTGGAAGTTTCCTACACTAAAGAACTCACAGGCCTGATTTTTAAAAAGGGCTAATTTAACATTTGTAATACCACTGAAAGTTATGTTGACTCAGGGACCCATTTTTTCTAGTCCTACCTATCAATCGATATTGGGAGAGATGCCACACAGTCCCCTGCTATTTGTCACAGTCAGGTCACCCCCTACTTGTGCCCCTTGCACCCTTACCTGCAAACTGTCACATTCTTACTATCTTGGAGAGGAACTAAAATGCGAGGACTCAACTTTTTCTGTGGGCACTGACCTCTATGAATTATATTAAAGTTACATATAAAAGCTGGCCCCACTTTAAACCCATCAATGATCTTCAGTGATCACCCTTTTATGTGCTTACATTATACCCCCTTTTCTTCTCTTTGTCCTGAATTTTGCCTCATTAATCAGGGTGAAAGCCCAAATACCTTCTTCATAGATTTGTGGTGAGGATGAAATGAGATTGTACATGCTCTTTGTAAATCATAAGGTATTAGATTTGCAGGTTATTATTATTTCTATCTAAGGAATTCAAAATTGGATCATTTTACAAGTTCTCATAAAGAGATCTTTAATAGAAAAAAATTTTGAATGTAATTTTCCCAGTCAAATAGGTAACTTTTACAGCCTCACAAATAAAATATGTGATGAATCAGTTAATTCTATCAATAAAGATAAAACATGATACATATGAACAAAAGCTTGAATTTATTTGACCCTGAGTCTCAAATTTATGACTCAGAATAGACTTTTCAGAACTAATAAATTGTCAAGTTTTTCTAACAGAAGAAGAGTCATACTGAAAATTTACCTTTGCAACCTGGGTGGGATCAAACCGAAGAACCTTCTGGTTACAACAAGGATATATTCCAGTGCCAGAAGAACTTGATGTATTTGACATACCAGGATAAATCACTGCTTCTGAGTGATACTGACAATGTGAAAACTCAGTGCAGAGAAAAGCCTAAATAACAAAGAAGACACACTAAGAACTCACACACATATCAAATTACTTCTTTTAAAATAAGATTAATTCACATTATCTTAAATATATCATAATTTAAGCTATGAAGTTGCCAATCCTGCTGAAAATTTTCTAATGAAAACTGACTCATCAATACCACTTAAAAGTTTATAGAATTATCCTAGATTTAGAGTAAGAAGGAACCCTTAGAGGTCACAGGATCATCTATCTAGAATTGGAAGGAATCTCAGAGGTTATCTAGTTAAAATCATTTTACAGATCACACAATTTTACACAAATAGGAAATATCAAAGGTCATTTAGTCCAAATCCTTCATTTAATCGATGAAGAAACTAAGTCCCAAAGAGAGAAGCTGAATTCCTCTGGATTGTACTAGCAAAATGGGAAGAGAAGAATTCAAATTTCGGGTTCTCTGATTTTATATCCAATGTCCTTTCTGTTATACTAATGTTATATTATTATTATTATTATTTTGCTTTTTGCTGAGGCAATTGAAGCTAAGTGACTTGCCCAGGGTCACACAGCTAGGAAATGTTAAGTGTCTGAGACCAGATTTGAACTCAGGTCCTCCTGACTTCAGGGCTGGTGCTCTATCCACTGCGCCACCTAGCTGCCCCATGTTATATTATTTTTAAAAGAGTAAATAAACAATTCCAATATTTAAGGAAACTGTGGCAGAAGTCTGGAATTAGACCAAAAACACTCCAAATTAGAAAAAAAACTAAAAACTATCAAGAATTCCACTTATAAAGCATTAATAATATCGAATAAGAATGAACACGGGATAGTCTGCCCTTTTAAACCATTCCTCCACCAAATCCTTCTCCAGCGCTCAATTGCAGCAGAGAGATGACAGGTTCTTGAAGGCCATGCCAGCAGAGAATGGGCTTTCATAGGCTCCACCGTTCTGAAAAGGCTTTGAGCACAAAGTCAACCTAAGCTAGGTATTAACAGATGAATTCTTTTAATGCATACCCATGAAATAGCAACAACAAAAAGGAAAGACAACTTCAGTCTCACTCCCTCACCTCCCTCTTGTGCAAGAAGATGAAGGAAGAGCAGAAAAAAGGGAGAAAGGGGCTAGGAAGAGCATTTTGTTTCCCATACATTATCACCGTCATCTCTCCCACCAAAAGCACTCTCTCTTCAAGCAAATAAGTACACAAAATACAAAGAGATGGATCCCCTCCGACAGTACCTGCCTCATTCTTCATCATATCCTAACTTCCACATCTCATCATTAAAAGAGGTCTGTTTTATTATTACTCCTTTGTTATCTTAAGTTTTAAAATGCTATTTTATTTCATATTACTATAGTTACAACATTTCATGTTTCTGGTTCTGCTTACTTTGCTCTGCATCAGTTACTATCAGGTTTTTAAATTTTCTCTAAAATTCATTTAGTTTTAACAGAATTCTATTACATTCATTTACCATAATTTTCTTGGCTATTTCCCAATATAAACACCTTCTGGATCCCCTCCTTCCCCAGTCCTGTATCACACAGAATACTACTAATACTGGGGTGCAGTGTCTAGGGGCAATATGGCAGTAACTCTAAGGCCACCTGGCCTTGGGAGTACTGTAATTCCACAAACAATGCTGGCTGTTGGTCAGTTATAACATTTCTGAGACAATAATGACGTGCACACCAGATCATTCTTCAATTCTACCTCTAAGATGACCCTTCAATTCTATTTCTAAGCCATATAAGGAGCACATCAATGACATGAAGCACTTTATTTCTCTTTTCCCTATACATTTATCTTCTTGCTTCTGGTTCTTTGCTAAATTCCTTTGGAACTTAGCCTGCTTTAATTGATGTTACAATTATAATAAACTTTGCCCCTTCACTTGGAGATGGTTTTGAGCCCCAATCTGCTGAGGTCTCCTGTGAACCTCAACATTTGGTAGCCCTGTATGGGGAAGAGTCTGATCTCCCCAGGCTTCACCCTCTCCTTTTCAAGGTAAGCTCCCCTTCTTTTTTTCCCTCAATCCTATATTTGGGACACTCCAAGCACCTAAAGGCTTGTCTGGCTCATCTTGAGCTCGAACTTGGAAATTCTTGTAATTTTTGGCTGAAGTTCCCACCTATTCATACTCCTTGGGATGCTAGAGGAAACAGGCACTATAGGATGGTTTTTGGCAAAGATGGGACTGTCCTCTTCCATGTCATTTTTGTCTGTGCCTGCATCTCTGCGTAGGTTTGTTCTATGAGCTAGATTTTGTTATCTGGAGTTAAAATGCAGCCAGCAAGAAATAAAACAAAACAAACTTCTATGCTGTAGGTAGAATGCTGGAAAAGATTTCTTAATATCCTTGATTCCCACTTAAAAAGGGAAAAGCCTGTGGCTTTTTTTCCCCCTGTGGCCTCTACCTCTGGCCAAGCTGGGGGCTATAGAAATAAAGTTAGCTAATTAAAATTATAGAACCACTAAAATAACATCCTAGTAGATTCTCAAGGTTTTTAGAATAATGATTAAGGAGTTTAGCAATTAGTTAATTCTTGAGACATTAGGGATAATTCCAGGAATTTACTTCATTCTGAAAATAGGGAGTGAAAGAAAAAAAAAAAACAACTAGGTAAATAGCAACTTTTTGCTAACCCTTCCTTGACACCTATGTTGTCTGGAGCCCCCTTCATTTCTATTGGCAAAGTACCTGAGTATTAAGGGATCCTCTCACCACTATGATCACTCAGCATTCCCTATTCTTCAGAGTTCTGAGTGTATTTCAGTAGTAGGGATTGCTAACTCTGTTTTATAATGTTTTGTAAATGTAATTAGGGAATTAGTATTTCAACCCATGATAGAAAATTAAAAGAAAATTACAGCTAAGACTATTTGGCTATTAAATATGAAAATTCTAAAAGTGTTAACTATCAGTCACACATCTCCAAGTATGAGGATGTGTAGTATCTTGTTCCCTCCCCCTTTACAGACTGAGGTTAGTATCAAACAACATAGTCCACAAAAACACTAAGAATAATTGGGGTGGGCAAGTAGGAACAGCAAGCTCAGCCCCTTCTCTGGGGTCTCTGTCAACTTTCCTTAATTTGTAAGCTTGTCAGTTTACTTGAAACCATTAAGGGTAAAAAAAGCCATCTTGTTTTGGATATATAGTTTCCAAACAAAGAATGTATTTGCTAATTAATTAATAGTGAATACTAATGTATTTACTATAGAAATGATTTCTAATGATTAGTCCTTCCACCAGGATGAGTTTAAACTCAAGAAAAAAAGAAAAACATGTTAAACAAAATCTGTGTGAGTCCTGCTAAACTTTTTATCTGGCCCTAAGCTGCAATTAGTAGCATTTAGAGATAAAATTCTCGAGACTATAACTGATATTCTTTCAAGTTTTGAATTTGATTGCCTGATGGATCATTAAATCAGTAACTTACCATCAGAAAGAAATGTCATAAATTACTCAGAGGGATGCCTTCCTGAACTGTCACAGGTGAATGTTTTATCTGGGTAAGAGTTGGGAGGACTTTAGCCTTTGCTCAAGGTGGGATCCTTCTGACTCAGTCAGTTTTCCAGTTGTTTCTTTGTTTTCCACCTGATTATTCCTGAGTCTGACTATGAGATGGAATTATTACTGCATGATCGGCTGTCAAACAGATCTAGGCACTGACCAACATCTAACACCCTATACTAAGATAAGGTTATGATGGGTTCATGATTTATACATAAAGGGCGATACTATAACCAAATGAGAACAAGGGATAGTCTACTTCCCAGATCTATGGAGAAGGGAGGAATTTATGACCAAAGAAGAACTATAGAATATTATGAAATGCAAAATAATTAATTTTGTTACATTACATTAAAATGATTTTGCAGAAACAAAACCAATGCAGCCAAGATTAAAAAGGAGGCACAAAGTTATGAAAAAATTTCCATCATCTTTTTAATAAAGCCTTCATATTTAAAGAATTGACTCAAATACGTAATACAAAGCATTCCCCAATTGATAAATGGTCAAAGGATATGAACAATTTTCAGATAAAGAAATTAAAGCCATTTCTAGTCATATGAAAATTAAAATACTCTAAATCACTATTGATTAGAGAAATGCAAATTAAGACAACTCTGATGTACCACCTCACATCTCTCAGACTGGCTAAGATGACTGGAAAAGATAATAATAAATGTTGGAGGAGATGTGGGAAAACTAGGACACGAAAACATCATTGACGGAGTTGTGAACTGATCCAACTAATCTGGAGAGCAATTTAGAACTATATCCAAAAAAACTGTACATACCATTTGATCCTGCAGCATTTCTACCGGGTCTACCCCAAAGAGATCATAAAGTAGGGAAAGGGACCCACATGTGCAAAAATGTTTGTGGCAGCCCTTTTTGTAGGGGCAAGGAACTAGAAACTGAGTGGATGCCCATCAATTGGAGAATGGATGAATAAGTTATGGCATATGAATGTTATGGAATATTACTGTTCTATAAGAAATGATCAGCAAGATAATTTGAGAGGCCTAAAGAGACTTACATGAACTGATAGCAGCTTAGTGAAATGAACTGAACCAGGAGATCATTATACATGGCAACAAGATTATATGATGATCAATTCTGATGGACGTGGCTCTTTTTAATAATGAGGTGATTCAAGATAATTCTAATAGACTTGGGATGGAAAGAGTCATCCACATCCAGAAAGAAGAGAACTATGAAGACTGAATGTAGATCAAAGCATAGTATCTTTACCTTTTGGTGGTTGTTTATTTTTTTCCTCTCATGTGTTTTTTCATTTTGATCTTTTTTTATGCAATATGATGAATAAGAAAATATATTTAGAAGAACTGCATATGTCATCCTATATCAAATTGCTTGTTTTCTTGAGGAGGAAAGTGGGAGAAGGAGGAGAAAAATTTGGTCCACAAGGTTTCCCAAAAATCAATGTTGAAAACTATCTGTGCATGTTATTTGGAAAAATAAAATACTATTAAAATGAAATTTAAAAAAATAGAAATTAAAAATGAACAGAGACCAAAGCAAAATAAATACATAAATAAAATAAAAGGAGGCTTCGGGAGGTGTAATTTGCTCTACCCTTCAATTAGAAGGGCAGAGCTATTATTGAGGGATGAGTATACTGTGGATAACCTTTTCCTGGCAGTGGGGTTGGAGATGGTGGTGGTAGTGATCATGATGATGGTGATAATATTTAATATCAACATTATTTATGAGAACTTTTAAGCATAATAATTCCTCTGCTCTATGTGTCCCGATGTTTTGCGTATGGCTATTCCACCTCAAGATGTATAAATATTTATGTTTTAAGTGTTTTTCTTATAAACAACAGATTTTCTTTGTTGCTATTTGAGTGAGTTCATCCTATTCATGTTCCTTTTGAAATTATCATTCATCTATTTTGTTATGTGTATATATATATATGTGCATATACATATACACATATGCATATGTTATATGTACATATAATTCATGCACATAGTTGCTTGCATGTTGTTCATCACATTTGAATGTAATTAGTGAGCAGAATTGTGTTTTTGCCCTTTTGCATCCATAGCACTTAGCATAACACAGGGGAACATAATAAACAATGAATAAATTGTTTGCTGACTGACTTGCTCTATAAGTTTATTTTTCTCCTACATGAAATCCTGTTAAAAATATTTTTTTTCTCTGCCCTGGACCTTTGTTCCCCTTCACTTTGCTTACAGCCTTTGTTTTCATGACTATAGCCTCCTCCTATTTATGTCTAAGGTTTTACTTCAGTTTATTTCTTCCTCCACATAGATTTTACTTAATAACTTTTTTTAATTGCTTAACCCAGATCATAGTATGTTAGTTCAAGATCTTCTTGGACTTCCTCATCCATATAAAAATCATTTCCTATTGGATTTTGGTTATTAAAAATAGTAAGTTTCTCTTACTCCTCCAATACCCATGCCCATCCACCGTTTGTCTTTGTTCCCTCATTAACTTTTAGAGATAGTTTCTTTTCTCTTTCAGGACAGAAGTACTTGAACACAACTTATTCCATTAAGCATTTAAACATTTTTCTTTTCTTTTCTTTATCTTTATCAAAAACAAAAAAAGTTGTGTTTATTTTCAAAGTCTCTGTCCCACCATTTTTCTCAACGTGAATATATGGGAGCCCTCATTTAATACATTTTTTTCCTTTAGTGAAATTATATTCAATTTTGTAGGTTGTTATTCTTGGTTATTGGCCCATTTCCTTTGTCTTTCACATTATATTCTAATATTTTCTTTCTCACAGTTCATATATAACCTCCTAGCCACTTAGAAATTTTTTTTTTCTTTAACCTAACCTAGGTAGTCTGGAGCTTGGCAAACACATTTCTGAGTGTTGTTTTTGACATGTTCAATGGTAGCATATTGTCTATAAATCTTTATTCTGTCCTCTGGTTCCAAATTCTAGGATAATTAGATTTTTTGGAAAAGGATGCCCAGGATTTTTGTTTTAACATTCTTTTGAGAACCTATTGATTCTCATATGACCTTTTCCTGTTGTTTTTCAGGCCAGTTTTTAATAGCAATTATGTCATATGTTCTTCCAACTGTTCCATTTTCTTGATTTTGCTCTAATATTTTTTTCAATTTTGATGTTTCACTGACTTTTTTTTAGCTGTTTCTTCCATTTTTAAAAAAATTGCATCCCTATTTATGCTAGGATTTTCTAGTTTTTGTGCTAGACTACCTATTTACACTTATCTCTTCTTTCAGCTTATAGGGCCTTAATGATCTTCCCTGTAGAAGAGCAGAGAACTCTCTCTGTGACTGAATGAGGAAAGACTCTGCCAGGAAGTACTGGTTTTTGGCTAGTTTCTACTGCACCTATATTTTAAATTATCTTTAACTTGTGTAGCCCTTTATGGTTACACTTTTCAGAGTCCAGAATTCATAGTAAATTCTTTTAAATTCTTTTCTCCTTGGGGGGCCCCAGGCAGGTGTGTGTGTATATACAGAGAGAGAGAGAGAGAGAGAGAGAGAGAGAGAGAGAGAGAGAGAGAAGTCTTTGATTGTCATGGATTCTTGGGTGGTCAGACTGGGACAGATTCTAGAGCAAGGAATGGGAACCTTTTTTTTTCTGCCAAAGGGCCATTTGGATATTAATAACATCATCTATGTGCCATACAAAATTATCAATTTAAAAATTCAAGCAGTGAAAGGTTGTTCTACCTAGCTTTCACCTCACTTGTGGCCGCCTTCACAGGGTTGGACCAAATGATTTTGTTATAGCCTTAAATAGTGGGAGGGTTAGACGTTCCCCATCCCTGCTCTACAGTGCAATGTTGATGATTTGTACCAACATATGCAGTAAATTTTAAGCATTCTTTTGACTCCATATTTCTTGCATTTACTTCTTTGAACTATTTTGCAATGCTTATGTTAAATATAAACAAAACCCCCCTGAAAGACAGCAGAGTACATTAAAAAAAAAAACCCTATATTTGGAGTCATGAATTTCAGTTGAAATCTAGTTCCATTACTTACTACCTGTGATCATTTGTCAAATCACTGAAACTCTCTGGGTCTCAGTCTCATCAGAGGAGGTTGGATTAGGTGATTTTTAAAAATGCTTATATAAAACATTATATATAACTGTGGGGAAAAAACTGCCTATCAATGTAGGAAACATATCAGATTAAGTTTTGGTGAATAGTTAAACCATCAGCAAATTAGAACAAAAGTCACAACCAACATCAAATTATAACAAAGGTTAAAGACTATTAGCAATTACAAAACTTTCAACCTGATCTGTTAAAACAAACATTTGATATTTAAAAGTGAGAAATTTTTTAAAGTGAAAATATTGACCTTGATAAAGCAATTGCTACAATGAGCTGGCCAAGAGAGCCTAGGAAGTGCCTTAATCTACAAACACTTGCCACTCTGCCAACAAAAGAGAACCAGCAGTTAGAATACAAACCCATTTCTAAAGACTATGGAATTAATGCAGCTACAATAAGAAAAAGTATTAATGAGAAAAAACCCCAAAATCTTTGCATCAAATTTTTGACTCAAGTAAATATCCAAGTTATATTGAGCATCAAGACAAATACCTAAGACCAAGAGACATCCTCTAATAGTTAGATGGTGAAACAATGCAAACAGTTCACAAAAGAAAAATGTAAATGATCAATAACCATATGAAAAACTGCTCCAAGTCACTAAAAAGAGAAATTCAAATTAAAATGTGGAGGTTTTATCTCACATGCAACAAAATGTCAAAGATAATAAAAGGATGTAAATAGACAACATTGGAGGGGTTACGTTGAGATAGGCATACATACTACCTTCTGTTAAATGTGTCCTTCACCTTTCTCACATGAAGAGATGACATCCTTATCAAGGCAAACTCTTCTAGATATAAAAGTGATTCCATTCTAACTATCTCATCTTTTTCAGTAGACTGTCCTATTATCCCACCCACTGCCCCATTTATCTTCAATTCTCCTTTTCTACTAGTTGCATTCCCACTGCCTACAAACATGCCCATATCTCTCAAAACCTCATTGACGACAACAAAATCCTCATTTGATCATCCATCTCTACTAATGTCTTGTACCTCTTTCTCCCTTTTGAGGCTAAACTTCTTGAGAAGGCTCCACTTCTTTTCCTTTTATTTCTATACAGTCTGGCTTCTGACTTCATTATTCAATCGAAACTGCTCTTTCCAAAGTTATTAATGATCTCTCAAATGAAGCATCAAGTTTACTGGCCTTGTGTTCTACTTTGACTTTTTGATAGTAAAAAATATGATTTTTTTAATCAATAAAAATCTGCCCTTTCAACCTTAGCTGCTACTCCAAACCCCTAACAACCTTTGCCTATTAGGAGGTAGGAGGCCATTCAATAGTCCTCTGGAATCGGGATTGTTCATTACGCTGAGACTCAGCACAATAGTATCACGTCACATTTATACACCATACCTTTTTTAGTCAGACCCCTTCAGAGTCCCATTCTTTGTTGCCTCAAAAAGAGCTATAAATATTTTTGTACAACCTTAAGAGTTTGTTTTGCACAGAACTAATCATTCTCTCAATCTAGCCTCCATCTAATTTCTCCCTTCCTTAATCCTATTTGTGTATCAAACTAAGTTCACTCTTCTTTTGACCAGTTTAGATGAGTGAGGTACAAATGTTGGTCATTTCCCTCAGCCACTCTCCTTGTCTGTATAGATGTCTCCTTGTATTCCCCACTATATGAAACAAATTCCTCTAATCTTTCTTTCCCTCCCCTCACCCTACTACCGTCCTCTTCTTTTTCTATCTCTTATTATCAAGACATACCAGGATCACTCCCAATTAACTGGACACCTGCTATGATGATAGGCTTCAGAGGAGACATGTATTATCTCCTAATATGTGAATGTTGTATCATCTTTTATTATTGTTTATTCAAGTGAGGCTTTTTTGTTTCTCCTCACTTCTACATTTGATTTTCAAGGCTTTAGCTTTGATCTTTTCATCAGAAAGGCTTGGAAGTGCCTATTTCATTAAAAGTCCATTCTCCATTCCTGCTGGTATCATTGTACTCAGTTTTATTGGGTAAGTTATTTCCACATGTTAAGTCCACATCCTTCACTATCTGGAATATTGTATTTCAAGTTCTCTGCTTCTTTATTGAAGTGGCTACTAACTAAATCACTTATAATCCTGACTTTGGTTCCTTGGTAGTTGAATTATTTTTTTTCCTGCTGGCTTACATTATTTTTCCTTTGATTTGAAAACTCTGGATTTTAGCTATGATACTCCTGGGAGTTTTCATTTTGGATTTTTTTTTCCTAGGAGATAACTGGTGGATTCTTCTCTTTCTACTTTGCCCTATGGTACTAGGAGATCTGGGTGGTTATGTATTATGATTTCCTGAAAGGGGAAGACTATGCTCTTTTTTTTGTCATGGTATTTAGATACTCCAGAAATACTTGAATTCTACCCCCACCCCCATATCTATTTTTAGGTCCATTGTTTTTATTATGAGATCTTACTTTTTCTTCACTATTTTTGGTATAAAGTGTTTTCTGTGTGTGGGTGTGCGTGTGTATGTGTATATATATATATGTATATATATATGTATGTTTGTTCCTCATGCTGTTATGACCTTCTATTTGGTCTTTTCTACTTTTCAGGTTTGTTGTATCTCTTATGCCATGCAATTAATTCCTTTTTTGAGTCTTTCTTCCATGAATCATTTCTTTTTTTCCATTTTTCACTTAAATGTTCTCATTTCATTCACAAAAACATTTTTAATTCTAGTTAAATTTCTACCCAAGCTGTGTGTTTCTCCGAAGCTCTGCTTTTTATTTTCAAAATATGTACATGGATAATTTTCAACATTCACCCTTACAAAACCTTGTGTTTTAATTTTTTCCCTCCCTCCCTTCCACCCCCCTCTCCTAGAGGCAAGTGATACAATATATGTTAAATATGTGAATTCTTTTATACATATTTCCACAAATATGCTACACAAAAATAAGATCAAAAAGGAAAAAAATGAAAAAGACAACAAAATGCAAGCAAACAACAAAAAGAGTGAAAATACGATGTTGTAGTCCACATTCAGTTCCCACAGTTCTCTCACTGGGTGCAGATGGCTTTCTTCATCACAAGACTAATAGAACTGGCCTGAATCATCTAATTGCTAATGAGAGCCATATATGATATATGACTGTAAGATTTTGCTTCTTGGGGTAGTTAGAGAGCACAGTGGATAGAGCACTGGCCCTGAAGTCAGAAGGACCTGAGTTCAAATCCAGCCTCAGACACAACACTCACTAGCTGTGTGACTCTGGACACACAATCAGAATTCATTCACACACACACACACACACACACACACAATTTTGCTTCTCTTATGTAGACAATGAGCAGGAAATAAGGAAGACTAAAGTACTCACTTGGTGACATCTAGAACACGTCAGCCAATTGACGGTACCCCACAATCTCCAATACACATCTCTCCAAGACTTTAATTCCTCAAAAAGACTAGCCAAATATTCATGAACTTCCCAAGTTTTATCTCTGAGGGGAAGATAAGTAATCTTATTTTAATGAATAGCAACATAAACACTTTATTTTAGACTTTAAAAAAAACCCAACAACTAAGACTTCTACTCCTAGCAAAGCTTCTTAAATGATCAGTTTAACATGAATTAGGCTAGAAGAGAAAGGGAAACTATATGTAAAGCACTTTGGTATGGTAGCTACAGGATGGACTGAGAATCAGTAAAACTGAGTTCATATCCTTACAGTTAAGTTACATAGTGACTACAGGGAAGCCACTTATCCTCCTGGAGCCTCATTTTACTCATGGGTAAAATGAGAAGATACCTCTAGTACGAACTACAGAGATGTCTTTATTATTATTGTTTCTTATAAGAATTTGTTGTTCATATTTCTTAAGGATCCTATAGGCTAATCTAATTACAATGAACCTTGGAGAGTGCCTTTTTATTATATTCAAATTATCTTTATAATCATTATCCTAAGGGCTAACATTTGTATAGTATTTGCTTTACATATATTCTCTTGTCATCCACCATCATTTGAATTAAGTGAAGTGTTAGGGGAAGAGAAAACTTTGTGATACAGAAATTATTATGAGTGCGTATGTTATAACCATCTGATAGTATTCTTGGTAACTACAAACATGTTATTGTATCACATCTCTCTCAATTAACCAAACAGCATTTATTAAAGGCCTACAATATGGTTAACACTATGCTAGGTCCTAGGGATACAAAGACAAAAAAATTCCTGCTTTTAAAGAGCTTATAGTCTATAAGGGAAAATAAAAAAGTAAACATGTAAGAATGTTAAAACACACACACACATATATAATAAACATAAAATGAATGGACTGGAACCAGCAGATAAGAGCATATGCTACCAAAGGAGGACCATCCCAGGTGGAAAAATGGAGCAGATAGAAGTTCCCCTTCTGATCAACAGTAGCACTGGACCATTAGTAGCCCTTGTGCTTCTAACCTAGGCAAGATAGAGAGACTCAGTCTCAAAAATTTTAAAAAGAAAAAGACTGTGATGGAGAACAGTTTGTCAACATTTAGTCTTTAGTACATAGTATATCCAAGCTCTAGTATTGAATGGCATTTACTTCTAATTTAGTAATCTAAAAATCTGTTGGTTGGGGTAATGGCATCTGGAGGTGAATGTGTTAGAGCAAACTCAGAATTCTTTTATCTGAAATTTGATTCATTGTTGTATTCCTAATAAGAAATCTGTGAATACTGATAATACTTTATAGCTGAAATTTTCTTTGATGAATTCATAAGAGTACTTTTTAAAAATAACATTTTTATTTGGAGCAGTTTCCTCACCATTTCTTATTTTTAATACTTTAAAAAAATCAGCATTATAAAATACACATATACAGTGTGAAACAGCATAATGGTTCCCCTTGAAAGCTCTTTACTGAAGAACAAAAATGACAGGAGTCCTTATGGTTAACGGTGAAACTTGAGTATCACTGAATATAGTCTATACAAAGTTCTACTCCATTGATGTAAACAAAATTGAAAAATAGTATTACTCAACTCTTCCCATATAATAAGCATCTTTAAATAATGAATTAATTAATAAAATGGTCTGTTATTTGAGATAATACTGTGAACCAGGTTCAGAACCTACAAGGAATTCTTGACTTCATTTTCCTAAACCTTTCATGTCTAGTCAATTGCCTAGTCTTGTTCAGTCTACCTCCCTAGTACCTTCTATGTTCTCTTCTCTCCATTCAGAGATGTGAAAATATTTCTGTAAACATATAAAAGGAAGTTTAGCATTTATTTTTTCCACACCTTATGTGAATATAAACAATGTTTCCATGTTGGTTTATATTGATTTTTCCTGGAATGCAAGGAATTCTTGTTTCTGTTTCTTTAGTTAGAAGTTTCTTACACAAACAGCATCTAAAAATAATTTGAAAACAAAACAGAAACATTTAAATTTGTAATTAGGAATATACGATTCAGTGAAAAATGTCTAACACATAATTAATATTGAAGAATTATTTTACCTGTACAATGTTGCTGCACTATTCCGAGAATCTGGGTTCTGGTAGTCTGGATCAAAAAGTCTTTCAATCTTCTTACAAAAAAGTTTACTGTTAATGACAAATATGTCTGTTTTGAACTGATTACAACTATGTATTTTGATTTTGACATAATTATTAATGGGTAATATTATGAAAAAAAATTCACTCAACTGTACAGGAGCCAAAGCAATTAGGATAAATTCTTGTCTCATCTCTACTTGATGGGTTAAAATTATGTAATTTTGTTGTAGTTTGTTATGCAAATTACTGCAAAGAGGTAGTGTTTTAATCAATGTCTGATTTTGTAGGAAAATCAGATAAAATAAGCTTTTTCTTTCTGTATTCTTTTGCAAAAAGCAAAAGTATTGTAGGCACTGGCTTGGAGGTTAAAGAAGATTCATCATAAAAAAAAACAAACAAAAAAAGAAGATTCATCATAGTGATGATTTCTCAAGTGATGATTTCGTAGATTCTAATAATTTCTGAATTAATGTATAATCTTTTCAATGCCTATTGAAATATGTTCTGGCTACGATTCCCTTTTATTAGAATGGTTCTAACAATAGGAGCATTAGGAGAAAAAATTAGAAATTTTAGATTGAAGACCTCACTTCCTTCTTCTAAGAGAAACTTGTCCTACGTATAAAGATTTTTCTGTTTGGACCTGTGATTTCAGCATTTATTAAAGGACCTAATATTCGACAGATAGTGATGCTAAATCTGGAGTAAATAAACATTTGCTAATTGAACAAACTGATAAAAGCATTAAGTCTGTCAAATAGGTGACATAAAAGAAGACATCAGTATTATTTAGATAAAGAAAAGGAAGTTGGGTGTGCTTACTATTTATTAAGAAACTGAATGTAGATGTTACTCATATTTGGGAGATGTGAATACTGACAAATAGTTAAACAACAAGCCTATAAATCAAAACCAATAATGGAGAATAGGAGGCATTTTTCAGGAACTTACACCGACTATTTCTAACACAGTGAAATGACTATGATCTATGTTTTGAGTCTATTATGTGGCAGGCACTGAGACAAACACTGGAATAGAAAGAAAGAAGTTGTCTGAAAACAATTAAGGACAAGCAAGCTACTAAGAGGATGAAATCAGGAAGACCCTTGTTAGCTGGGTGACCTTAGCTAAGGCAGCAACCTCCCTTTTCCTCCCTCCCCAGTCTGTGTCTTCATATGTAAAATAAAAGAATTGGATTTGAGGGCCTTAGGATTCTTTCCACCTGAAGCTGTAAGAACTCAGGTGAGATTAATAAATCAGACACCAATATAATCAGACTGAGAATTAGATTCAACGAAGAGTCCTCAACAGTCTTGGATCCACTAGGTAGAATGTCTCTGGTGGAGAGCCATGGTGCTTTCCTCTGTTCCACAGAACATCTCTGTAAGGGACTTGGAAAAAGGGAGGAAGGACACACTCATCAAATTTGTGGGTGGTACTAGGCTGAGAGGGAGAAAGGCTAGCACAGCAGGTTGATTCTAATAAGATGAAATTCACATGGGTAAATGAATTATTACATTTAGGTTAAAAATGAACTTTATCAAATGCACAGTAAAGAAAGTTTGATAAGTTAGCAGTTTATCTGGAAAAAGATCTGGTGGTTTCAGTAGACTACATGCTTAACATGAGTCAAGAGAATGATGTGGTGGTCAAAAAGGCTACTGCAATCTTGAGCTACTCTGAAAACATGATTTCAGGAATAAGGCAGTCCTGGAGTCATTAGCTCTTAGATTTGTTAGCTAGAATAACCTCAGAGGCCATGTAGAGAAATTTCCTCTTTTTATAGATGAGGAAACTGAGACCTCCATAGATTAAATGACTTGCTCCCAGAGGTAGCATCATAAGAGTGATTTGAACCCAAGTCCTGGGTTAATCCTTTTGTACTCCAAGCTGGTCAGACGACATCTGGAATAACGTGTGGTTACCTAGTACAAGCAAACACCTAGAAGAGGGCAAGCCTGGAGTATGGACCAGAGAAGAAATAGATAAAGGAAACCAAGATGTTTAGTTTTAAGAGAAGACACATGACAAGCCCAAGTATCTCAAGGGCTGCTCTATGGAAAGGGACTAGTGCTCTGTTTGGTCCCAGAGAAGAGAACCACCTTAGGGGACAGAAATGACCAAGAAGCAAATTTTGGCTTGATGTTAGGGAAAACTTGAGAATTAGCGATGGAAAAGTTTCCATGGAAGGGGCTCCATGGGGTAACAGGAGCTTGAGGCACAGTGCAGTGGGAACGTGGCTGGGGATTCAAGCACCTGAGTTCAAATCTTCCCTCAGACACAGCTTATGTTAGTAGGTCAACCCTGGACAAGTTGTTTCAACTCTCAACCTCAGTATCCTCACCTCTAAAATGGAGATTTTACTATTTTACAACCTATCTCACAAGATATCGTAAATGAGATTTTATATATTATATATTTATATATATATGCATATATACATACATATATAAAATGCTTCATGAATATTAAATCTATATAAATGTTAGCTCTTATTATCATCATCATTATTAGTGGCTTTTTCTCTTCCTGGAGATCTTTAAGTAGAAAATGGATTACCACTCTAATCAATTACTAAGCATCTACACTAGACAAAAAGGGAATAGTCCCTGCTCTCAAGAATTATTCTCTATGAGGAGACAACAATTACAACATATGTTTGCAGGATAAATTATTTTTTGGGTATAGATTTTTCTAGAAGGCCACTAAAGTACCACCCAACTCTGAAGTTCTGAGATTGTGTGACAAAAAGCAAAGTCCCTGTCTTCCAAGAGTTTATATCATATATGGGAAACATGTTTACATCTAAGTAAATACAAAATGCATAGAAACTATTTTTTTGGGGTGAGAGATACTAAATATAGCCTTCCTGCAGCAGTTGGCACCTAAGTTTTGGAGGAAGTGAAGGATACTATAAAGCAGAGTTGGGCAGGGAACTCATTACAGGTGGGGGCCGTGGAAGGAAACAGTCTGTCAAAAAATGGAAATGAGATCTTGTTGATGAGGAACACCAAGCAGGTCAGTATAGTATGAATTACATGAAGGTAAGTAATGAGTAGAAAGTTTGAAATGACAGGCTGATGCCAGATTGTGAAGTTCTAAAACCCAAAAAGAAAAGTTTGTATTTTACTCTAGAGATTATTAGGAACCTAAGGAATCTTGAGCAGGAGAATGACATGGTCAACACCATGCTTTAAGAATATCACTTTGGCAGTTGCCAGATCTGGTGATTAAGAGATCACTGGTTACCTTGGAGAGGGTAATTTTAGTACATGTAGGGAAGTCCCCGTATGGAAGGAAACTACCTTTGCTAGTGAATAGCAGCGATTTTTGGGTAACATTGTTTTTAAAATGAAAGGTATTTAAGGATTGGCTATTCTGTGTCAAACACTGGGGATTTTAACACAAACGTGAGAGTCCCCGATATAAAGGAGCTTATATTCTAAAGGGAGTGGTGGTCAGGGAAAGGGGTTTTGATCTGGAAGTCACAAAGATGCTAAGATGGACAATACAGAAATTCATTAACATATCCTTTCTAGAGCAATGGCAAATAATGAACTGATTACAGTCCTCAAACAGGGGAAAGTTTGAGGATGCCAAGGCTAACAATGCCCCAGGTGAAAATGAAGACATGCTCTCCAGCAGCTGCTGGAGGTATTAAGAAGCTGAGTGATTTGCTCACCATTTAG
>JAJPUD010009093.1:0-44237 GCA_023553655.1 Myrmecobius fasciatus | reverse complement strand
AAAAAAAAAAAAAAAAAAAAAAAAAGGAAGTATAAGTGGCACATGAATGATTCAGAGAATAAGTGTTGTAGGAGGTCATTCACAGGATGGAAAAATCACTCTTAGAAAGATCTGGGAAATTCACAGTAGAGGAAGTAGTTGGGCTATAAGAGATATAAGGGGAAAAAGAAAAAATAGGAATTTAGTTGGCAGAGGTTGTGAGGGAAGGCATTTCTATCAGAGAAAATAGCATAGGCAAAAATCATGAAGGTCAAATATCTGTTGCGTTCGAGGAATGGCACACAGACCAATTTGGTTGGAGAACAGGATTTATATGCAAGAGTATAGTGAAATATAAGGCTATAAAAGGTAGGCTGAGGCAAGAAAGTGGGTTTTGTACTGTGGTAGAAGTATGAGGTAATAAGGGCCTGATCCAGATTGTTAGAAGTAGGAGTGGGTAGAAGGGGAAGATGCTAAAATTACTTATATAGCTACACCCAAAGAATAACAGAAAACCAAAACCAATTCAAACCAAAAATTAAAGATTTGTAGAGTTCAGCCACCTTCTGTCTAAAGCATTTTTTCTCTCTCAACTACAAAGTCACATTTTTCCCACCTGGATATAACTTTTATAATTGTGTAGTACCTTTCTATTTTATTAATAGTCTGCCTCTCAAAATTCTGAGAGACACAAGAAGAAAACAAGTAGAAGACATAGTAAGTGACTCAAGTCTACTAGGTCAGGATTAAAACCCAAGTACTCTTAAGTGTTTTTTCCCCTAATATTCAATGTTGTTTTGAGCCTAAAACCATCTACCACTGTAGTGTGTTTTTAAAAAGTGTTTATTTAAAGGTTTTAAAATTATTGACCATTCAGTTGGAATCTTTTCTGCAAGGATATTTCACATATAAGGTTCTAAAAATATTCAAAGATAAAACCGATTTATTTTTTAAAGGAAAATTGATGAACTTCAAATTTAAGCTTTGAAATTTACCTCCTAAACTTATCTTTTTTGTCCTTTACATCATCAACTTCATTATGTGTGAACAGATCAGCTATACGTGTAAGGAGATTTGCATTAATACAATTCATGTTGCATGGGGTGGATACTATAGCATTCATGTGTTTATGGCAATAATGAATACACTGTTCAACCTACAAAGAAGAAAAAAAGACAATGAATATTGAAAATGATAGGATGAATGCTGATGTTTCTCTATATCAATAAGGTTACACAATAAACATTTAGGTGGGACTAACCCAAGTACATAACACTAAATTTTGTCTAGTATTAATACCATTGCACAGGTGATATGGTAGGGTAAAGTTTTAAATTTACAGAATAGAATACTTAAGACTACTTAAGTATAAATATTTCTGAATGTTTCAAAGTCTTCCAACTCATGGCACATAATCTAAAAGTCCTGTCATTAGGCTGAACCATATCTTGGTCTATTGTGACTTTTCAAGACTCCAAATTATAAAAAGTTTGTAAGCTCAATATGATTACAAACAACACTGTAGTATAATTCAGATAGTTTCATCAGTCACCGAGCCCAAATTTACATAAAAAATACACATGACATTTGTGAAAGAATTTAAAAATTAACAATGAAAAACATCCATATTTCAATGAGTCTGAAAGTCATGAGACTTTTTTTTTTTTTTTTTGGCGCAAAGTTCAAAACCCTTCACGATTTATTCTAGGAAACAATAAAAATGGACTACAGCAGCCAGTTTTAGGTAATGAACCTCTCTGATCAGAATTGATCTTCAGATAAGACCCAACAAGAGTCTATCTCTGAGATTATGCTTCAAAGGCATTCTGGCTTAGGAGGGTCTGTTGGATGATCTATTGGTAAAGCCCTCAGGTGGGTCCAGCCAAGATAAAGAATTAGAGTAGAACTTTAATGAAGATTACATGATATTAGGCTTCAAATCAAGAAAAAATTTATTAAATGCCTAGGATGTGCAAGGCACCATGGTGGGTGGTGAGGATACATAAACACAATATTTCATGACACATAGGAGGTAGTGACTGAAGGAAGAGAGGTTTCTAAGAGATGGAGGTAAGGAAGAAGAGCATTCCAGGAAGAAGCAGGAAAAGTGTATACTGCAAACTCCTAGTGTGCCAATTGGACCATAGCAGAAGTGTTTCATCCAGTGCGGATGGCTTTAAAATACTGGGTTGAAGATTATTTTATCCTAGAGACCAGCAGGAGCCACGCAAGATTTTGAAAAGTGCTTTAATCACATTTATGTTTTAAGAATATCCATTTGGCAGCTATCTAAAGGAAGATCTAAGGCAAGGATACTAATGAATAAGCTACTGCAATGAGGAGGCTGGGGAAGTAGCAGAGAAGACAGTGAGTGCAAGAGATGTGGACCTACAATAGATGAAATTTGGGAACAAATTAGATGTGGGGGATGAGGGAAAGAGAAAAGTCATGGAGGTCTCCTTCTTGTTACCTGGGTTTGCCTTCTTACCTCCCTCCCATTCATCTAGTTTTTAGTCATTTCCCCTTCCCTTCTCAGTATCTCTTGTCTCCTCTCTAGCTGGTTCACCCTCCTCACTTCTCACCTTCATTACCTCCCTGCCATTTTCCAGTAGGCTGCCAAATGGGATCCCCAAGACAATAGAGCCATGCCATTGTCTGCAGCATTCTGTGCTATGCCACAGGGGTCTTTTACACTTGGAATGTACTCCTTTCTCATCTCCTTCTCTTTGAATCCATAGATTGCTTTACACACGGCCCAAGCCTGCCCTTAAGGCTACCTGTGCCTCTTGGTATTCTCTCTCTCCTGAAATTATTTTGTATTTAATTATCTATGAATATGTTGCACATACTGGTAGAACACAAACTCTTTGAGGCCTGCAACTATTTTGCTTATGTCTCTCTTTCACTAGGGCCTTATATACAATAGGCACTTAATAAATGTTTGAGTGGAACTGGGAAGATCCAGAATGGAGTTTTAGAAGTCTAGTCTGTAGTACAATGATGATAAATAAAAGGTTACAGAAAAATAAAAGTACTATTTATCACTGCATTTTTTTAAAAAATGGATATTACAGTACCATTTACATTGATGTTTTAGTGGATAACACCAAGCCTAGACATGAGTATTTATTAACTTTTTTGGTATGCCTACATAAAACTACCATTAAAAAAATCTGAGCATTAATTTCTTTATTCCTCGAAATACATAAAATAATGACAAATTAATTATACTTAAAAACATGCAATTTTACACTAAGTGTTAATTTAATCAGATTATTCTTCCTTAAAAGTTGGCTGTCAAAATAAAATTAGTTTGGAGGCAAACATGCAATTGTTTTGCTTCATCCCATCTAAGAATGAGGTCTCTACTTGTACTGGTGTATAACAAATAACAATAACAACTCACATTTATACAACATTTTAAATTTTGCAAAGAGCTTTACATTTTGTTTTATCTCATCATTATCTCTGATCCCCTGTCACATTCCTCAAAACTGGAATCTCTAAGCTAGTAAATTATTCTCAAAAACATTTTTATTTAGGATTGTTTCTAAAAGGGATATTAGATCCATTTTAATTGAACAATTTGGAATGAAAAGATGTGGCAGGACTTTCAGATACCTGAAGAATAAAAGATGTATCAAGATGTATCTGACGATCAAGCATTCCCAATACAATGAAGTAAAATATTGATGTAGTAAAAGGCTTAGGACTCTACAAATACTTACTAATGAATCCATCTTCAAAAATTCAGAAGAAATTAGAATTGAAATGACATTTCCTGGTTCTAAAAATAAATGGTAAAGATAATTAGTTCACATATCTCTTCCTTTATTTGTGACAAAATCTCCATATAACAGACTTAGTTGGCAAGTGAAAAGCAATGAAATGTAGATCATACTATATAATAAAGCTCAAATACACATTAGTAAATTCAAAATTAGTTAAATTTAGGGTTTGCTGAAAATGAGCAGCAAATCTGCACCGGCCACATACCTAGCATGTTTAAAATCTTTTTTTTCATCCCTGAAAATAAGTGAAAAATAAAGACTAACTCAATTAAACCCCACATTTCATGATGATAAGTTATCATACTTCCTCACTGGAAAAATACAGAAAAGAAGCTGAGATGATTTAATATCATTAAAGTTGTTCAAAATGGAGCTATGATCAGTATTTTAGATAATGTAAGACTTCTAAAGAGAAATAAAATATTACTACTAAAGAGATTCTGAAACTACTTTCTAAATATAGAATAACTTTCTAAATATAGAATAACTAAATATAGAATAAGCTTTAAGAATGTAGTTGGGAGTAAGAGCAGTACTTTCAGTTCCTAAAATAACGAATATTTTGTTCCTATTTTGAAATATGGTTATTTAAGGTGTTATTTCATATCGACATTTATTAGAGCTAAGGAACATGCAGCTTCCTATCTAATTATGGCAGCTTCATGATTCCATGATTATCAGATTAACTTGACCACTGGTACTATTACATAATGGGAAGAGTCTTAAGAATTGAAAAGTCAGGGGCAGCTAGGTGGTGCCGTGGTTAGAGCACCAGCCCTGAAGTCAGGAAGACCTGAGTTCAAATCTGGTCTCAGACACTTAACATTCCCTAGCTGTGTGACTCTAGGCAAGTTACTTAACCCCAATTGCCTCAGCAAAAAGCAAAAAAAAAAAAAAGAATTGAAAAGTCTTGGACTCTAGTCCTTCTGAAAGTATAGTGGCTGTGTTGCCTTGGACAAGTGGCTTTACCCTCTTAGTTTATCTTGGGCAATTGTCTCAGACGAGAAGCTACAGATTGATATTGGTGGAGATTTCCACATGCTGATGAAAAACACAAACCTACCAAGGCACATATATTATCATTTCAAAGAATACCAGCTGTTTAAGTGTCAGTACTGATGAGGAAGTTACATGTGCTGTAAATCCAATGGGAAAGGTGATAAAGAAAAAATTTAGTTTTGTGTAAGGTTTTTATTAGAGAATACACTGTATGGCTACATGTCTTTATCTTCTAAAAATGACTTGGAAAGTTTCATTTTTAATATCTGGAGAGCTATCCTTTTGCCAAAAACTATCAGAATTTACTAATTTAAAAAAAGGGATGATGTGTCAATTTCCCAGAAGACTAATGCCAATGTGGATTTAAATGAATACTATACTTTGAAACAATTTTTCCCATCTCATTACTGCACTTATAAAGCAATTAAATGAATGGCATTCCAACTTTTTTTCCCCCTGAGGCAATCGGGGTTAAGTGACTTTTCCAGGGTCACACAGCTAGGAAGTGTTAAGTGTCTGAAGCCAGATTTGAACTCAAGTCTTCCTGACTTCAGGGCTGGTGCTCTATCCACTGCACTACCTAGCAGTTCCAGCATTCCAACTTCTTAATAAATATCATGTATCAAATAAGCACTTTTACCTAAAGTGGGTATCTCACAATTTTCATTCTCCTTAGAGTTCCTTTTCACATACTGTATCAACCAGTTGAAGATGTGAACATCACAGTGAACAGAAATGTCCACTTCCTCCCAGCGCTGGGCATCCACAGAGAGATATTCAGCAAAATATTTCATTTCTGATATCAAAAGATCTCGAGGGCAAGTAAAATCTTCTTTCAGGTTTTTTGCTTCATCACATACATGAATCACCATATTTGGCCTTCATTTAAAAAATTAAAAAGAAAAGAAATTATCACAGTTTGAAGAGGACAGTCCAAGCCATATTTATTACAAACAGGAAGATGAAAACTGAAGATATAGACTTGAAGCAGTTTTGTGGAATTTTATCATTCTGGTAGCCTACTAAGTTTCAAATTTTATGTACTTACATAACTAAAAATAACTTTTAACAAAAAAATGTCATTTCATAGGTGAACAATCTGCTTTTGGTTATTAGCAAATGACACAATTGAATGTATCCTATTTTATGCTAGATTTAAAAAAAAAGAAATTAGTGTTTCAACTTTGTAAAAACAGCACAAAGAAATTAAATAAACGGGCATAATTCCTGGTGTGAACAAACAATCTCAGTCGCTTAAATAAGGATTTCAAGCAATTATAGGAGGGAGATTAGTAAATGAGGCCAGAAGGGAATGAAATATTTAAAACTCTTTGTTACTGTTTTAAAATGAAAAATGATGTAAGTTTTTATCAGTTTAAGAAATATAAGGACATAGACAAGGGAAGGCAAAGATTGGTTTTGATCTTCTTTCTAACTATTTTTTGGGGTAGGGGAAAATACTAACCATACTGAAAAAAAAAATCACAAAGTAAATGGTCATAAACAACAAAAGAAAAAAATACTTAAGAGGTTTACTTACCTTTTTAAAAAGGAATTTATACAATGAGAAGACAGTGTAGTACAGCAGAAAAAGCAATGGCTCTGGAGTCAGAGGACATGAATTCAAACCTCACCTTTGAAGTTCATTATTTTTGTGACCTTGGGTTTCATCTCCCTGGGGTTCAGTTTCCTTATTTGTAAAATAAGGGGTTATACTAGATAACTTCTAAGGTCCCTTTCTAGCTCTAGAGCTATGATCTTATAAAGTTTACCTTTCTGTACTGATTTATAAAGTTTATATATGAAATGCTTGATATATTTAAGAACTAACATTACTGCAAAATATTAACAAACATATATTTAAAACACATGTTAATTTGATTGATGGAGCAGAAAGGTAATTTTGACATAACATAACTTTTAATTTTTTTTTACTCTGAAGATATCATAAAATAATGAAAAACACCAGTTTTAAGCCAAATCTTGCTTTGTGTCACTTTATAAAAGGAATATAGGAATAGGAACAAATTGACTGAATAATAGAAGCCACTATGTATTTGAATGGCTACATAGCAATCTGTATGAGCGGACACCCTATTCCTCAGTTCCTGGCCCCTGAGAGCTAAAAACAAAAAACAAAAACAAAAACAAAAAAGCCAAAGGAATAGGATGATAAATTCAAGAATTTTAAATGAGAAAAAAAACAACAACCAACCATTAGGGAAAAATCATAATTTATAATTGTTTTCTATCAGTCAAAATAAATGATAATTTTTAAAATCTGTTTTCATGATTTAGCAATTTTTTAAAAATTTTGATGCAATATGTAATTATTAGTTAAAAACAATAAATTTTTAGTGAAATTCAGTAAAAAGAGTTTGACATTAACTCTGAGTGACATTCAGTTAAAACTCCATGAAAATTTACAATATAATTTGTAAGGCAGACAAATTAAGACTTTCTTTTTTTTTTTTTTTTTTTACAAAAAATGTTTCAATCAAAAAATCTTATTTGAAATCAAATCTAGGCTCACCAGTTATAAAGTCAATGAAATAGAGAAAAAAACCATTCTTTAGATTCTTTCAATCACTCTTCAAAGTTTTACTTTATATTTGAAGCAATTATAAATGTAAAAATAAAGTTCAAGTTGCTAAGATATAAATTAGTAATAAAACATAAAATAGGATGATCTGCAACCAAGTTTTGATAATAATAGTGTAATTTAACATCATTACATTGTAGTAGGGGACTTATGAAAATTTTTATAATATGCTTTATAATTTAAAAGTAATATTAGTTTTTATGTAATGAAAAACCAGCTTCCTACCCTTCTGTTTCATCAGCCTTTTCTCCATCTTTATTAGCAATGCAGTTTTCATTTTCTGAAGAACAATTCCGTGTGGAAGCTATACTAGGTCTTCCTTAAATATAGAAACAAACAAACAAACAAACAAAAAAAAACCCCACAAGTTAAAAGAATGTTGAGTTTATGACTTAACTTGGTTTCTGACATATTTAGTAGTATAATAAAAACTATGCTTTCACAACTATACATGAACTGAAAGTACTGTAAGTCAGCTGGCATTCTTTGTAAATTTTCCCAACCATACTTGAAAATACCATAATAGAAAAAAAAAAAAAAAGAACTAATGTTGCTAATGATAGCAATTGTTTTCCTAAATAATGCATCCATATTATTTTTATATGGAAGACACTAAAAAGGAGTTTTATGGGGATAAATAGAAATAAGTCAATAACAGATTTCTTCCTAGACGGAACGTCTCTAGACTAAGGAATGCTCTGACTCTGTGAGATTAAAACTCATTTAACATGCATTAAGTGTATCTAATATGAGCAACTGTTTTGATTGTCACTACTGAAAACAATTCTTTTAAATGACAATGCTAATTAATCAATATAGCTCCTGAACAGGGTACAGAGTGTGAATAATAGAGAAGCTGCTCTTCTAAATTAGGAAAGCAACACTTATCAAAGAAAAAAAATAACTGCAACACCAAATATGAATATGAATGAAAAAGCATATAAATGTACTGCCAGACATTGTGCTAAATGCTGAAAATACAACTAGAGAAGATAGCCCTTACTCTAAAGGAATTTACATTCTAATGGGGGGAAAACACATAAAGGAGGGTTAAAGCTGCAACTCAGAAAGATATGATTTAACCTCTCCACATTAAAGCACAAGAGAATATTGAAATTCTGTGTCTTTATGATGTGGTATTGGATGTATCTGGCCTTCAGGAAAAATAATTATGATAAAAATGATAGATTTATTCTAAAGCTTACCTGTTTTGGAAACTGAATTCTGTCTAAGAGGTGGCTCCTGAAACTCTCCTTGTGTGTCAAGGAGTGAAGATTTGATGTATGTTGCTAAGTTTTCAACAGAACTTCTTCCAGATGCCATGAGAGGACTGTACTGGTTGTCAACAGGTGAACTTCCACTGCTTTTCAATTCATCAAATCTTTTTGCACACTATCATACAATTTAAAAAAAGAGAAGAAGAAATGTAAGGAAAAAGCATCTTGGTACCATAAGTTTCTTTTCTATAAAGAATGATTTAATATCAACAGGTATTAATCTAGGTTTGTGACAGCTGGAAACCATTACCAAAAATGTCAAAATGAATCTTTCATGTGCCTTTAAATCCTTTTAAAAGGAAGTTCAAAACTGATTTTTTTCCATTTCCTTCTGCATTAACTGTATTTTTCTCTGTGTATTTCTACCATTTGCTGGTAGTTTCATAATTTAATTTGAAAACCTGGATTTCAGTTTAAAGTTATATGGTCAATACTTTAAACTACAAAAATAAATTCTAGCCTGAAACCATTATAATAATGATTTAGTAGTCATAAAATATTAATATTTGGTCCTGCATTCTCATAATTTACTTACAAAAACCCTAATTTCTAAAAGTTTCAAAAATAAATTTTTATTTTAACATGTTATTTATTTAATATAATTTTAACATTATGTACTTTAAAAAAAATTCCTTTCTCTTAAAATTTGAGTTCCAAATTCTTTCCCTCCATCTTGTCCCTTCACTATCCCCTGAGAAGGTAAGTCGTATGATATTGATGTGAAAGGGAATGCATTTTATAGTCTGTTATAGTTCTACACTATTCTCCAGAATAATGGGACTAGTTCACTACTCCTCCAAAAGTACATTAGTGTTCCATTTCCCCCACATTTCCTCTAGTATTTATCATTTTCCTTTTCTGTCATGAGAGTCAATATGATATTCTCAGAGGTATTTTAATTTGCATTTACCTAATCTGTAGTTAATTTTAAAGCATTTTTTTCCCACATGGCCATTGATACCCTTTTTTTTTCCTTCTCTTGAAGACTGCCTGTTCATAGTCTTTGACCATTTATTGAATGAAACACAGCTCATTTTTATGTTTACTTACTTACACATTTAAAAAATAAGGTCTTTATCAGAGAAACCCGCTGTAAAATTTCCCCTAATTTCTAGTTTTCTTTATAATTTTGGCTATATTAGTTTTATTCATGCAAAACATTTTAAATTTAATATTAACAAAAGTTATTCATTTTATTTCGTAAGAGTCTATCTTCTTGTTTGGTAATAAATTCTTCCTTTATCCATAGATTGATAGATTTCTATTCCCCTCCTCCCCAATTTACTTATTTCACTTTTTGTCTAAATCATTTATCCATTTTGATTAGGTCTTGATATATGGTGTGAAATGTCAGTCTATACATAGTTTCTTTCAAACTGCTTTTAGTTTGCCAGCAATTTTTTATCAGATGACAAGTGCTTACCCCAAAGGCTTGATATTTTGGGGTTTATCATACATAAGATTATGATGGTCATTTACCACAGTGAACTCTGTACCTAATCTGTTCTCCTGATCAACCACTCTTAGCCAGTACCAGATTATTTTCATGATTACTTTGCTAGACCACCTTTCTTTGTATTTTTTTCCCATTGATTCACTTTTATATTCTGGATCTTTTAACTTTCCAAATGCATTGTTACTATTTTTTTTGCTTCTTTATTTTTATGGCATTGAAAAAGCAAATTAATTTGGTAGAATTTTCATTGTTATTATATTTACTGGGCTTATTCACAAGAAGTTAATATTTCTCTAGTCTTTTAGATCTATCTTTATTTGTGTGAAGACTTTTATAATTGGGTTCAGTTAGTCCCTAGATTTGTCTTGGTGTGTAGATTCCCAAATATTTTATATTGGCTACATTTATTTTATATAGAAATTCTATTTTTTCCTGTTGGACTTTGTTGGCAGTCTACAGAATCGCTGATTTATGAGTTTATTTTATATCCTACAACTCTGCTAATGTTAACTGTTTCAATTAATTTTTAGTGGATTCTCTAAATATACTATCATATCATCTACTCACAATTTTGAAGAAAGGCTCCACTGATTCTTATGCTTTCTAGTGTTTTTAAAAGAAATACGGGTTGTTATTTTATCAAAAACCTTTTCTACATCTATTGTGATAATCATATGAGTTTACTGTTCAATTTTTATTCAATTATACTGATAGTTTTCCTAATGTTGAACCAGTTCTGCATTCCTACTCTAAATTCTACCAACTCATAGAGCATGATCTTTGTAATATACTGCTAGAACTTTATCTAATTTTTTTTTACATCAATATTTATTAAGAAAACCAATCTTTAGATTTCGCTTTTTGCTCTCCCGGATTTATTGGAGAGGGTTTTTTCTTTTCTTTAGGGAGTTCATCAGTGGCTTGTTCAATTTCTTTTTTCTAAAAGAGGATTATTTAATGTTTTATTTCTTCTTTTGTTAATCTAGGCAGTTTATATATTTTTTGGTAAATATTTATCTATTTTACTTAGATTGTCAGGTTTCATGGCATATAACTGGGCAAAACAGCTTCTAATAATTGCTTTAATTTTGTCTTTATTGGTGATGCATTCATCTTTTTAATTTTTGGTAATTTGGTTTTCTTTCCCTTTTTTTTTTTTAAAAAATGCATTAAGTAAAATAAGAAAAAAAGCCAAAAAAGGAAAATAAAAACAAAACAGAACACTGTTGTGTGCCCAGCAGAACAACATGAAGAATTAAAAATATATAACAATAAATTTACATTTCAAGAAAGCATGTATAATAATAGAATAAATTATATTCATATTCACAAGTGTCCATATTTCCTTTGGTTCCTTATAGATTATTCATTTATTCTCTATTGCACACTTTTTATTTTTTACTTTATTTCTTTTTTCCCCCTTTTATCCTCCCTCCACCTCCAAGCAGGCTACAGATAAAGCAGAGATATATTATATATATATATACGTATATCTATATATACACATATACATTCACAGCCACCTACAGATCCACACATAGAGCTTCATTTGTGTGCATATGTGTGTATATATACACACACTCAGATACATACATATACACGCATATTTACCCATATGTAAAGATGCAGCTAAAACAATATTAATATGGCTGACATAACGTAGATTTCTCTCAATTGAACCTTTAATTTTGACTTTGTCTAACATCAATGATTACTAGTGCATTTTTTTCCTAATAAATTCTATTCCTGATCCTTGTTGTAGTGTTTGTGTGTATCTCTTGTTTATTATTCCTGCTAACTCTTTTACTTTAATTCTGCTCCTTAACTTGCCTTGCTATTAACTTCTCACCTCTTCCTTGTCTTTTTCTACCCTTTCCTTGCCTCTTTATCCCTTGCCCCAACACATCTTGTCCCACTGCCATAAATCTATATCTTTCTTTACCCCACCTTATCCTAGTCTCTCTCCCCCCTTATTGCCTTATAGATTTTAGTGTTCCCTATTTAACCCATTCCCGATATGAGTAGGTTTTCAAAACTATGAGCCCTCCTCCCCTGTCTAATGCCTCTGTATCAGTTCTTCTGCACCTCATTTATATGTATAATATTTTTAACTTTTCCTAAATGGTAATCAGATCATATTCAACTCTGCTTCAATCTTTCTTTTGAGCTCCCCAATTACTGATGTCAATCTTAAATATGCAGCATATATTCCGTATACAATATTGATTTGTCTATGTTGAGTTCTTTGAAATTAATCTGATATTGGCTCTTATATGTTAATTTTTCTATTAAGCTCAGGTTTGGTTGAGATAAAGTCCCGGAAATCTGCAAGTTCTTTGAATGTCTATTTTTTCTGCTCAATATTATAGATAACTTTACTGAATATATTTTTGGCCAAAGGCCTAGTTTTTTTGATTGTTCATATATATCATTCCAGGACCTGTGGTCTTTTTTGTGACTGCTGATAAGTCCTGTACAGTTCTAATTATAACTTCAGCATATTTGATTTTTTTTTTATTTCTTGAAAAATTTTCTCTTTAATCTTCAAAATCTGACAATAACGTTCTCATGTATTTTCCACAAAAGATATCTTTGAAGTAGTGATTGGTATATTTTTTCTATTTCTATCCCCCATCTTGTTCTAATTATTCTAGGATAATTTTCGTTGATGATTCCTTGCATTATTGTGTGAAGGTTCTTTTTTTGGTCACAGCTTTCAAGTAGTCTAATTATTCTTTTATTTTTCCTTTTTGATCTATTCTCCACATATGTTGGGTTTTTTTAATAAGACATTTCACATTCTGTTCTATTTTTTCATTCTTTATATTCTGTTTTGTTATTTCTTGGTCTCCTATAGTTTCACTAGCTGCTTCTTTAAAAAAAAAATCAGATTAACCAATGGTTTGTTTTATGGGAGTTTTCCCTCATAAAACCAACTTTTTAGTTTTATTGAGTAGTTTTCTTAAACTTTCAATTTTGTTAATTTCTTTGAGATTTTCAGGATTTCCATTTTGGTGTTTAATTGGGAATTTTTAATGTTTTTTTTTTTTTCCTTCCAATTTTTTTAAGCTGCAGGCTCAATTCACTGATCTGCCCCAGGGTGATACATAGGAATAATACATAGGTAATATATAGGAAGTATTAGTGTCTGAGACCAAATTTGAACTCAGGTCCTCCTGACTTCTAGCTAGTGCTCTATCCACTGCGCCACCTAGTTGCCTCCACTTATTCTGTTTTATTAATGTACATTTTTAAAGATATAATTTTCCCTCTAAGTACTGCTTGACTACATCCCACAAGTTTTGGAATGTTGTCTCATTATTGTCATTCTTTTTAATGAAATTGTTTCTATAATTTGTTCTTTAACCCATTCACATTCTTTAGGATTGCATTATTTATTTTATAATTAATTTTTAATCTATGCTTTCAGGGCCCTTTAGTGAATGTAATTGTTATTGCTTTATGATCTGGAAAAAGATGTATTTAAGTTTCCTGTCTTTTTTTTTTAAACATTTGTGTGTGAGGTTTTTAGGCCCTAATATATGGTCGGTTTTTGTGAAGCTGCTATGTAACCTTGAGAAAAAGGCACACACCTTTCTCTTCCCATTGAATTTTCTGCAGAAGTTTGTCATATCTAACTTTTCTAAGATTCTATTCATCTGCTTAACTTCTTTCTTATTTGCTGTATGACTAAATTTATAGAGCTCCAAGAAGAGAAAGATGAAGTCTCTCTGTAGTATAATTTACTGTATTTCCTCCTGTAATTAATTTAACTTTTTCTTCAAAAATTTGGATGCTATGCTATTTGGTGCATGTCATTACTGATATTATTCACTGTTTACAATACGTTTTGGCAAGATGCAGTTTACCTGCTTATCCCTTTTAATTAGGTCTGTTTTTGTTTTTGCTTTCTCAGAGATCATGATTGCTACTCCTGCCATTTTTACTAAAGCTGAAACATAATAGATGTTGCTCTAGCCCCTTATCTTTATTTTGTCTTTCTGTTCCAAGTGTTTCTTATAATATATTGCGAGATTCTGGTTTCTAATCCATTCTGCTATCTGTTTTTGTTTTAAGGATGAGTTCATCCTATTCACATTTATGACTACCAATTATTCGTTTACTGTTTCTATTTTCTAATTATTCTACTTTCTTTGGTTTATCCTTCCTTTTCTCTATTCCACCCCTCTTTAAAACCTTTTTTGTTTCTGAACACTACCATTCTTTCTATATCCCTTTCCCTTTACCAAATATTCCCCTCCATGCCCCTCTAATTCTCTTCCCTTTCTACTTCCCTGTTGGTTAAGATAGAGTTCTATATCCAACTGTGTGTGTGTATGTGTATTTTTTATTTTTGAACCAATTTAGATAAGTGAGGTATCATCTTCCCATACAGAAATATAAACAGTTTAAACTTATTAAGTATCTTTCTCTTTCATATATACTTTTTTTATGATTCCCTTGAGTCTTGTATTTGGAAATCAAATTTTCTATTCTGGTTTTTTCATCAGGAAGATCTGAAAGATACCTAATTTATTAAATATTCATTTTTTTCTCCCTTGAAGGATTATACTGTTTTGTTGGGTAGGTTGTTCTTGGTTGCAATCCCAGCTCTTCTGTTTTCCAGAATATTATATTCCAAGACCTCTCCACCTTTTAGATGATAATTGCTATATCTTGTGTGATTCTGATTGTGGTTTCATGATATTTGAATGGTTTCTTTCTGACTGTTTTAAATAATTTTTCTTTGACCTGGGAGCACTGGAATCTGGCTATAATATTCCTAGCAGCTTTTATTCTGAGATCTTTCAGGCTGTAATTGATGGATTATCCTATCTTGATTCTAGGATATTGGGGCAGGTAGACATTATTTCAAGAAATTATTTTTTAAAGTGTTTCCTTTGATCATCAATAATTCTTGAATCATGCTGCTGGCCTGTTTTTCTGAGGAGACATTTCATATTTTCTTCTATTTTTTTCCATTCTTTTGATTTTGTTTTATTATTTCTTGATATCTCATGGAATCATTAATTTCCACTTGCCCACGTCTCATTTTTAAGGAATTAATTTATTCAGTGAAGTTTGGTATCTCTTTTTCCATTTGACCAATTTTATTTTTAAAAATATAATTGTCTTCACTATTTTTTGTGCCTTTTGTTGTTGTTGTTATTGTTCAGTCATTTTCAGTCCTGACTCTTCATGACCCCATTTGGGTTTTTCTTGGCAAAGATTCCAGAGTGGTTTGCTACTTCCTTATCCAGATCATTTGGCAGATGAGGAAACAGAGGAAAACAGAATTAAATGACTTAGCCAGGGTCACATAGCTAATAAATATTTGAGGCCACATTTCAACTCAGGAAGATGAATCTTTCTGATTCCAAGCCTGGCACTCCACCTACTGTGCCACCTAGTATCTCTTTTACCAAACTGTTGTCCTTTCATAATTTTCTTTCCTTGCTCTCTTTTATTTACCAAATTTTTATTCTACTACTCATTTCTGAAAATCACTTTTAGTTCTTCCAGGAATTCTTATTGGGCTAGGGTCCAATTCACAATTTTCTTTCCCTCAAAGCTTTGCTTGTAGTGCTTTTGATTCCAATGTTTTATTCTGAGTTTTTGTTGTTATTTTTTGCTCATTTTTTTCAGACTATTTCTTGACTATGAATTTATGTTGAAAATGAGCTCTACCCCCAGCATGGGAGAGTTGTAGGGCTACTGTCACAGGCTTCAAGTTCTTTCATGCTGCTCTTGTCAGAGCTAGTTTTGGGGATCTAGAAGTTTTCAGTGCTTCCAAGTAATATGGTCACTGCTGTCTTGATCACACTCTGGTCCTTATACAGGTCCTTACCCATGATCTCTTAGGATTGCAAATAATATTGCTCTTCATGGCTGGCCCTGCTCCTCTGGGAGTGGAAATGCTCTTTTTCACTCTGGAAATGTAACCTAGAAATGGTACAGGCAATTATACTGGCCAAACAGCTTCCAATCCTGTATCCAGTATAGCACAGGGATCCCTTTTAATTTCTTTCTGACCAGTTGCCAGTCCCTTTACTGTCTCTGTCTTGAGGGCTCTCAAAGCTACCACTGCTTCTGTTGCCACTCTTTATCCTCACTATTGATACTGCATCCACCTGGGCTCTGGGCCAGCCTTCACCTTTGTCCACAGGTCCTTCCAACCTTCTAAGTTGTCATGAGCTGGAAGAATGTCTCACCGACTTTGACTCTGACACTCTCAATTTTAATCTGAGGCCTTATTTTCAAGTTTTTTTGGGAGAGCAATGTGGGGAGGTCAGCTGAGTGATTCTTCTACTCTGACATCTTGATTCTATCCCTGGAAGTCTACCCAAGATCAATCTTTTTAAGAATTAATTTTTGAATATCGTCTTAATATTTCAATACTTTTCAATTTCAATTTCAATTACCATCTACTTGCTATTCCTATCATGACATTTCACTTCTGTGGCACTGGCTGGGGCACATGCCTAGAATGCTATCCTTTCTCATTCCTATCTCTAAAAATTCTAGGCTTTTCTAGGTATTACTCACTTTTTGTAGGAAGTCTTTTTTTGTTCCCTGGTTATTAGGGAAACTAAGCTACAGCTTTTTTTTTTTTTTTTTGCTGAGGCAATTGGGGTTAAGTGACTTGCCCAGGGTCACACAGCTAGGAAGTATCTGAGACCAGATTTGAACTCAGGTCCTCCTGACTTCAGGGCTGGTGCTCTAACTACTGCGCCACCTAGCTTCCCCAATAATAACTTCTGCTCCAAAGTTAACCTGTAGCTACTCTACATATAGCTTTTATGTATCCATGTAAATATCCTCTTCCAATTAGACTATAAGCTCCTTGGTGGTAGAGATCATTTTAATTTTTTCCTTTGTATTTCTAACACAAATAGCAAAAGTCCTCGCTTACAATAAGCACTTAATAATAGCATAATTGACTAAAGCATAAAACGGAGGTCATACTGAGATTATAAAGGGCTTTAAATGTCAAACCAGAAGTGCTTGTATTTGATCCTGAGGGCCATAGGGAGCCACTTTAGTTTACTGAGCAGAGAAAGACAAAAACAAACGATGCTTTAGAAATATCACTCTGGCAGCTATGTGGAGGAAGGAATGTAGAGGGTAGGTGTTTTAACCAAGGAAATGAACTGAAAGGCTAATTTAATAGTTCAGCTGATAAAGATCTTACCTGGGAAGGAAAGGGTATAGATACATGAGATAGAAAGAATGATTGAAATCTGACTGGCTACGTGGAGTGAGGTACCACTTAGAAGAAAACTTTGTACATGAAGTACTTCGTTATTTCTCTTCTATAATTCAGAGATGTTGGTTTTATTTTTAAATCTGTGATTTATTTAGGTATCTTTTACCATATGACTATATTGGAAAACGGAATGAAAATTTATCAAAGTTCAATGAAGCAACTATATACATGAAGTTAAAGGAAAACGACTGCTTTTCTTATTTAATGAATTAATCAAGAATATCTGAAGTTGATTTTTAATGTGTATAACTTTAGGAGTTAATATTTGGTTGTAAAAGTCAGACACATGGCATTTTAAGTTGTATTGTCACACATATATCATACAAATTACACGTATCCATGTTGTAATATCTAAAAACTATGTAATTAAAATATTTTTAATATCCTAGCAATTATTTCTTTTAATTTTTTAAATTGGATTTTAGGTCTGAAATTTTACCTCTTTTGATGTTAATCCAGGCACTAGCCTTGCTACTGTTTCCCAGTTGACAGGCTGAGGTACTCCAATTAAAGAATAAAGGAGCATGTCCAACACCATTTGGTTATTACACAGAAAGTTATTGTTTTCTGAATATCCACGACTCATCTTTTAGAACTAGAAATAGAGAAGAAAAACATTATTACTTATAAAAGAAATCCCTAATTTTTCAATTCTTATATATAAGGGTAATAGTTTATTATGAAGAATGACTTGGTAGCAAAATATTCTACCTAAACCAAATGTTCATATTTAATACTTAAAGTAAAAATACTTAAATCTTTAAAACTTGAATTGCACAGTGATATGGGTATTACCTCTACTGAGACCACAACCCTCCTAAGGAATAATACTGTCCACTCTGCATTCTTAAGAGTCATTAAAATTCATCATTTGTTGGCCAACCTTGTGGTTTTGAGCCTTTCCAAATTTAGCTAAGCAGATTCCTGGACAATAGGCAGTTTATCAGTAGGTACATCTTAAAGACTGAAATATTTAAGGAAAAAAATCAATTTAGACCTGAATTATCTTGGAAATCTCACCCAAAAAAACCCAGATCAACAAATTAAATATTGCTGATTTGTGTACTGAATAGTATTTCACAAATGGCAGGCCAAAAGTTGTCAAATAATGAGTAAAGAGCATGGGCTGAAGGCTCAAAAAAAATGTTATATAGTCAAAAGGGATTTTATCTAATGTTTTAATTGAGAATAAATAAACATGCTATCCCAGATATAAAACTCAAATTTAATATCTATCATACAGCACCTCAAACTCAGAATCAACTACTTATTATCAATTGTCCTCATGTTTCTATTAATAAACTGACAAACTCTGAGAGGAAGGAAGAGAAAAATTTGCTGAGTAATTTGTTTTGGTGTTTGTTAGGACATATGTTTTATTAAAACAAAATTTATCAAAGCATTGAAAATACTTAAAATAGGGGCAGCTAGATGGGACAGTGGATAGAGCACTAACCCTGAGGTCAGGAGGACCTGAGTTCAGATGTAACTTCAGACACTTAACATGTGCTAGTTGTGTGTGATTCTGAACCTTTACATCAAGCACAGAGACAAATGAGAAACCTAAAAGCAATGGAAATTGATATATAACTAGTAAATAACAACTACTTGTTGTTGGAACACTTGGAATGGGGACATTCCAAGATCCTTTTTTTTTTTTTATTAAAGCTTTTTATTTGTATAACATATGTATGGGTAGTTCCCCAACATTGATCTTTACAAAGCTTTCCATTACAAATTTTACCCCCAGTCCCCTCCCCTCCCCTAGATGGCAGGAAGTCCACTACATGTTAATGTTGAAATGCTTGAGAAGTTAGGCAAGAAAAATCCTATCTACAAGAAAAAAAAAGAATCAGAGAAAGGCAACACAATGCAAGCAAATGTCAATAGGGATCATGAAAATGTTGCGTTGTGATCCATATTTCATTTCCCTCTCTCTGGGTGTATATGGTTTTCTTCAGTGAACAATTAGAACTGGTTTGAGACAATTCTTTGTTGCAGAGAGCCATGTCCATCAGAATTGATCATTATGTAATACTGTTGTTGCTGTGTATGATGATCTCCTGGTTCTGCTCGTTTCACTCAGCATCAGTTCATGCAAGTCCCCCCAGGCCTCTCTGAAATCGTCCTGCTGGTCGTTTCTTACAGAGCAATAATATTCCATAACATTCATATACCATAATTTATTCAGCCACTCTCCAATTGTTGGGCATCCATTCAGTTTCCAGTTTCTAGCCACTACAAAAAGGGCTGCCACAAACATTCTTGCACATGTGGGTCCCTTTCCCTCCTCTAAGATCTCTTTGGGATATAGGCCCAGTAGAAACACTGCTGGGTCAAAGGGTATGCACAGTTTGACAACTTTTTGAGCATAGCTCCAAATTGCTCTCCAGAATGGTTGGATCCGTTCAGTTCCACCAACAATGTATTAGTGTCCCAGTTTTCCCACATCCCCTCCAACATTCATCATTATCTTTTCCTGTCATTTTAGCCAATCTGACAGGTGTGGTGGTACCTCAGAGTTGTCTTAATTTGCATTTCTCTGATCAATAGTGATTTGGAGCAACTTTTCATATGACTAGAGATGGTTTTAATTTCATCATCTGAAAATTGTCTGTTCATATCCCTTGACCACTTATCTATTGAAGAGTGGCTTGAATTCTTATATATATGAGGCAATTCTCTATATATTTTAGAAATGAGGCCTTTATCAGAACCATTAAATGTAAAGATGATTTCCCAGTTTGATGCTTCCCTCCTAATCTTGTCTGCATTTGTTTTGTTTGTACAGAAACTTTTTAACTTAATATAATCAAAATTATCCATCTGGTGTTCAATTAGGAGTTCCAGGTCTTCTTTGGACATAAATTTATTCCATCTCCACAGGTCTGAGAGATAAACGATATTACGTTCCTCTAACTTGCTTACAAAGTCCCTCTTTATATCTAGATCATGAACCCATTTAGATCTTATCTTGGTATGTGGTGTTAGGTATGGGTCAAGCCCTGATTTCTTCCACGCTAGTTTCCAATTTTCCCAGCAGTTTTTGCTGAATAGTGAGTACTTATCCAAAAAGCTGGGGTCTTTGGGTTTATCGAATACTAGATTGTTAAGGTTATTGCCTAGATTGTCCCCATATCCTATCCTGTGCCACTGATCGACTGCTCTATTTCTTAGCCAGTACCAAACGGTTTTGATGACCGCTGCTTTATAATATAGTTTTAGATCTGGTACAGCAAGGCCACCTTCAGCTGCCTTTTTTTTTTCATTAATCCCCTTGAAATCCTTGACCTTTTGTTCTTCCAAATGAACTTTGCTACTATTTTTTCTAGATCTGCAAAATAATTTCTTGGGAGTTTGATTGGTATGGCACTAAATAAGTAGATTAGTTTGGGTAGTATTGTCATTTTTATTATGTTCGCTCTGCCTACCCATGAGCACTTAATATTTTTCCAATTGATTAGGTCTGATTTTATTTGTGTGGAAAGTGTTTTGTAATTTAGTTCGTATAGTTTCTGACTTTTCCTTGGCAGATAGATTCCCAAATATTTTATCCTATAATCTGCTATTTGGAATGGAATTTCTTTATGTATCTCTTGCTGCTGAACTTTGTTGGTAATATATAAAAATGCTGATGATTTATGTGGATTAATTTTGAATCCTGCCACTTTGCTAAAGTTGTGAATTGTTTCTAGTAGTTTTTTAGTTGAGTTTCTAGGGTTCTTTAAATATACCATCATGTCATCTGCAAAGAGTGATAATTTGGTTTCTTCATTACCTACTCTGATTCCTTTTATCTCTTTTTCTTCTCTTATTGCTAAAGCTAACATTTCTAATACAATATTAAATAGTAATGGTGACAGTGGGCAGCCTTGTTTCACTCCTGATCTTATTGTGAATGGTTTTAGTTTGTCTCCATTACATATGATGCTTGCTGATGGTTGACATTCCAAGATCTTACAATCCTCATTTTATAATTGAAAAAAATGAGGCAAATATAGAGATCAAATGACTTGTCCAAGGTTCCACAACTGGTAAATGTCTGAGGCTAAATTTGAATTCAGATCTTCCTGACTTCTAGCCTAGTACTCTATCCACTGTATAATCTAGTTGCCTAAACAAAGGCTTCTATCCCAAGGGCATTCCAAGATAACTTCTAAGAAACGATTTATAATCATTTTTCCCACCAAGTATAGTGTACTCTATACTTTGACCTGAACACTATAGTCCCCAAGGTACTTAAATAGAAATGGCACTGAAAAAAACAGGAAAAACAATTTGATTGAGTCAAGTAGTACAATTTTGAGGGCACTGAGGAACTTGAATGTTAACTAAAAAACAGAAAGATGTTTGGAAAAAAAATCTCAGACCTTACTAATCCCCTCCCCCCCCAAAAAAAACATGAGTACATCAACAACTACTTATCTATAGGCTTATTTTCCCTTTTATAAATATATTTATGAAGAAGATTTATATACAAATTGAGGATATCCTTAATGAAGACATTAGCAAAAAACAAGTAAACTTTTTAATGACATGATCTTTTTACATTTTATTCAGGTATCCATTCAGACATTGTGTTGTGCTAGCTAGACTAAATCTAATTTCTGCCATACTGTTTTAAAGTTTTTCCAGAAGTTTTTGTCCAAAAGGGATTCTTTCCCCAAGTAATTTATGTCCTCAGATTTATCAAACACTGGATTCCTATCTTCAATTGCTTCTGGATCTAATAAATGCTTCTTGGTTCTTGTTTATCAAGTCTGTTTCACTGACCTACTTTCCTATTTTTTAAAAATCATTTTGCAGTCTTGTCAACTCTTTGAGACCCTATTTGGGGTTTTCTTGGCAAAGATACTAGAGTGGTTTGCCATTTCCTTCTCCAGCTCATTTTACAGATGAGGAAACTGAGGCAAATGGGGTAAAGTAACTTGCCCAGCTAGTATCTGAGGCCAGATTTAAGCTCAGGATGAGTCTTCCTAACTCCAGTTCTACCTAGCTGCCTTTCTATTAACCAATACCAAATAGATTTGATTACTTTTTAATAATGTAATTAACATATATGTTATAATATAATAATACTGAATTTTTACTTTTTATGTATTAGCCACACAGTGCTATTGAAGTAGTTATGTTAAAATAGTAGTAACATTTAATTTAAAATTTTACTTAACTTCTCGACCTCCCTCAACTTTATAGCTGAGTGAGGCAGTGTATAAGGTACTGGGTCTGACGTCTGTAAGACCTGCATTCAAAACTAGCCTCCATTTACCAGCTGAATTACCCTGGGCAAATTACTAATCTTGTTTGGCTTGGCTTCCTCCTTTGTAAAATGGGGATAATGCAATTGACCTCTAGAATTTTTGTGAGCATCAAATGACATAATAAATGTGAAGTGCTCAGCAGTTTCTGGCACATAGTAGGTAATATATAGATTTTAGTTATTATTATCACCATCATTATTTTAATATTACCTTCAAGTATCACATCTTGCTCCTCATCTCCATCACAGAGAAAATTCTCAGTCATATCTCACACATACACACACACACACACACACACACACACACACACACACACCTCTGGCAAGTTGTTCCATTCTATTTTTCTTTTATCTTTATGTCAAGATTTGTTTAAAATGAATGCCATTAAAAGTCTTCTGTTATATTGTTGTCTGTTTTTTCCTAATTCAGTTATTTTTTCTTTTTTAAATTTAGGTGCTGAAGTATTTGGAAAACATTCATACTGATTTGTTGTCTCTGCTTTCCACACAATCATTTCCTTGTTTATCTCTATTTATATTGTGAATTTATTTTTGCTTTGTCTGATGAATTTTGTTTCAGCTCTTAATTTTTATTCTGTGTATGTCTTTGCTTTTTAAAAACGCTTCTTGTAACCAACAGATTGCAAGGTTTTGATTTCTTATCCAATCTGTCATTCTTTTGATTTACTGGACTATTTAATCCATTCACTTTTAAAATTATAAGAGGTTTATGTTTTCCTTTTTTATCTTTAATATTCCCCCCCCCAAATTGGGTGCCATTTCCTTCCTCCTCTTTAAAGACTGTATTTTGTCTTTTTAGTTGTATTTGCCTAATCTCACTTCAACTTTCCTCCCAGGTTCTCTTCTTCTCATCCTAAAGTCACTCTCCCCATTTGTCAACTCTTTCTCCAAGTTTTACTTAAACTTAGCAATTCCCTTTCTTTCAGTTATCCAAGTCTTCCTGTCTTCCCTCCTCCCCCATTAAAAAAATCCCCCTTCTTGTTAAGTTTCTTTTTCATTTTTTAATCTTTGGCAGTATTTTTTCCCCAATTACATATAAAGATAATTTTAAACATTTTTAGTAAAATTTTGAGTTCTAAATTTCCTTTTTACCTCCCTACTCTCCCTGTTCCCTAAGAAAATAAGTAAATCATATATTTCCAAATTAGTCTCATGTTATGAAGGAAACATTTTTGCATCTTTTTCTAAAGATAATTGCTTTTTCTCATTCTCTTCATCAATTGTCTTCCTTGGTTTATTCTAAATTAGTATTCTTTGATTCATGGTCCTTAAGCTTAATTTATTTCTAGTCTCTGGGTTCCTTATGGTCTTAAACCTTAAGTCCCCAATATTTTATGGTCTTGTTCCCTTCCCCCTTTTTTGTTTTATCTCTTTTCTTGTCTTTTTTTGATCATTCAATACATTTCTATCCCCTGTTCTTTCCATGATCCCCCCCACCTTTTTTTTTAACATTTCCCATGAAACTGACTCTCTGAATCTATGTACCCCCACTCTTTTTCACGCTATTTGTGTCTAGAAACTCTGGCAACAATTTCAATAAAATAAAACTACAAAACTTTAACAAATAGAATCACAGAATAAGAGAAACAACTGGGAAAATTTTTGTTTTAAATGGAAATGATAACAATATGATAAACTAAAATATAAAAGGGAATAGAGACCTAGAACTATTCCCCAGTAGACAAATTTCAAAAGAAATGCAAACTATAACTATTTGAAAATATGCTCCAAATCACAATATGAGAAATGCAAATTAACAAAATTAAGCTTCCTGGAATACCCTGAGAATTGGCAAGGATGACAAAAAAAAAAGGGGGGGTATTAATAAGCAAGTATTTATTAAGTCGTCTTTATAAAAAGCCTTTTCTTCTTTGGTGTACAGGTCTAAAATTGATATTGCTGGGTTTAAGAAGATGTAGTCTGGTAACATTCAGTACAAAGTTCCAAAGAACTTTTCAGAGCGCCTATATCAATTCACAGCTCCACCAGCACTAATGTACTGATTTTCCTGAAGCCCCTTCATTTCAACTTTTGTAATTTTCCATCTTTGTACAATTTTTCAGTTTGATATATGTAAAGTGGAACCTTATAACTACCTCAATTTGCATTTCTTTAATAGTGGTTTGAAACATCTTTTCATTTGTCTTTATAGCCTATTCTTGAGAATTGTCTGTTTATATCTTGTAAATATATTTATCAATTGGAAAAATGATTTTCATTCTTATAAAGTTGAATAGAATTTATATACTTCCTAACAGAAATCTCTATATACTAAAATAAAAAGCTATGCTAACATATCTGATATTTGAAATAAGCTGTTATATATATATCACCTATTCATTCAATTTCATATGATTATAGATTTAGAACTGGAAGGGACTTTGGACGTTATGGAGATACAGACTGAGTAAAATTAAATGATCGGTCCAAGATCACAGAGGTGGTAAAGTGGTAGGGCCGAATCAAATTCAAAATCCATGTATTTTTAAACTATCATGTTACTTCTTATAGTCCTTAAAAGACATGCCAAATAAACATCTGGTACTAAATTTGTGTCTACTCACAAATTATTCTAAAATCTTCTTATGATATTTCTTGTGATAAGACAAAACTGCCACCTGAACCTGACTCTGGGCAGAGAACTTCCTGGTCATGTGAGGGAATAAAAAGTCCTAGGCACTTAGGAGTCCAGGCCTTTCAGACTTGGTGGGTCTGAGTAGTTAAGTAGCTCAGCATATAGACAGAACACTAGATGTGGAATCAAGAAGACTTGAATTCAACTCTGGCCTCAGACACTAGCTATATAAGCCTGAGTAAGTCACTTCACCTCTGTGCCACAGTTTCCTCACCTGTAAAATGGGATAATAGGACCTACTCCTTCAGGTTGTTATGAGGATCAAATAAGATAATAACCTGGCACATAGTAAGCACTATGTAAATACTTATTCCCTTACCCCTTCCTGAGGGCCTAAGACCATTGGGCTACCATACCCTGATGACTTACTGACCAGATGTATTTCCACATGGAGACAAGGCTAAAGGGGAAGGGACGAGGGGATATCCAGAAAAGCTACGAGCTATGAGAGCCTTGTTATATTAGGAACTCCTTTGTTAAATGTTCAATGAATTGTCAGTGCCTTATTTTATCTTAATATCAAACCTGAACAATGTTAGTATTAAAATAATTCTGTCTAAAAAGTCTTCAAGAAAGCACTTAGGTATGCCAAACTAATGAATAATCAAGAATCAGGACAAGAGAAAAGAAGTCAAAATATACTTTTTTACCTTCTTGCATAAATATATAAACAAAGAAAAAAAATCCAAGGAGTTCCTATACTAAAGAAATCACAGGCCCTGTCCTCATCCTTGTGGATCTTTAGCTTCTCAATAAAGATAAATGTGCTACAACAATAATTTTCAAATTAATGAGATTCAAGAATGTATATATGATGAATAACCTGAAAAACCAAGCATTTCAAACTTTATTCCTTTATCAACTAGGGTTATTTTGCAAAGAATTATTTTTTTTCAATCCTAAATTACCACAAAAACATCAAATTAGTTTAACAAACATTGAACATGTATTTATTAAGCACCTATGTGCTAGGTAGATAGGCTATGAGGATTCAAATACAATTAAATGATTCCTACTTTTAAAGAGTTTACATTCTAAGGAGGGAGCGTCAAGTTTATGCATAAATATATAAAGTAAATCTATAGAGAACATATACAAATAAATACAAAGTAGCTGATTAAGGTAGGGCACAAGCAGTTTAGATAATGAGGAACATTTCATATAGAACACAAACTAGTGTTATGACTATGCAATAGACTTGCATATATAGCATGTAATTAAAATTAAAATAAAAAGGAAAAACTGAATCTAGAGAATGACTTGCCCTACCAGCTTCATCTCTCCAAGAATATAACTGCTTTCCCACTTAACTCTGATGATGGGGTTTTAGACCAAAAAGAATGGCTGCATTTGAAAAGGTTTTAGAAGCCTCAATAAATTAGAATTATTTTCAATCCCTAATGCAAGGTTAAGGTGATCTCTGACATCTTCAACTAAAACTCATTTAGGTTGCTAGTGATTCATTAGAATAGAAAAGACCCTTTGGGACCAAACCAGACACAACAACCAGATGGACACTTTTGCCAAAGAAGGATGTGTATCAGAGAGGTGAGAGTAGAATGGGCTCTGACTATACTCTTAAGGTTATGAGTCAGCCTAAAAGGATTTCAAAGATGGGGCTAGACTTCTGATAGGTATAGGGAACTTTCAGATAAGGACTCTCCCTCAACAAATGGAGGTTCCCTTTCTCCACAATTTTTAGTCTTAGGGAGTTGTCTAAAGCGCTGGGGATGAGAAAGCAGGCAGGTGTGAGAAGTCTCTCTACTATGCTGCCCCTATTTATGATTTGAAGAATTTCAAATGCACATTAGAGTACCCGGTGATTGATTGTTCTTGCTTCTCACTAAGAAAAAAACAAAAACAAAAACAAAATGCGTTTTCTATTTTTTTTATCTTTCTAGATGATAAAAAAATACAGTGATATTCAACAAATATTGATAGTTTTTTCAAATTGGAAAAACTTACATTCAATTTTTTTTACTGTTTAGGAAAAAATATTCAAAACTTGTGGGACGTTCAAAGAGTAACATGTTACTCTATATATGATATATGCATCTGGTCACAGGCTGATAAATATTTTGATTAAACAGAGGTTTTCATTTTTTTTTTTTTTTAATAACGATCATACCGTGCATGAAAAAACTCTGCTTTCTCTGCAGCTAAATAAGACGCTTTGGAGAAGATTTTGTTTGACTCTACAAAGGCATATTTCACCATGTCCCACACCCAATGAAGGACTAAAATCCAGCAGACTCTGGAACAGAATGAAAGCGTTCAACTATGAGGACCGAAGTCACTCGATGAAGATTTCATAACCCAAAGTCTCTGAGCGGTTCAGGAGATCCAAAGGGATCCCTGCTCGCTCGCCACCTCGGGAAAGGGACACGGTCTCAGGAGACAAGCCGTACAGGTCAGTGGACAGACCAGACCCTAGCCCTTGTCCTAGCCTAGTGGGAAACCTCATCTTTTTCCTGGTCAGGGGAGGGGCAGGGGCGTCCCCGGGAGGGAGGAGATATATGGTAGGCAACTGCCCCGGACGCGCACTAGCACCCTCACTGTCTTTCTTTTCCGGAGGGAGATAGAGTCACCCCCAAAGCTCAAGACGGCGCCCCTCCCCTGGGCAGGCAGGTATCCGGTTCGTTCGTAGCGGTGCCTCTTCTAAGACTTCTCCAGCCCCCCCCCCCAAGCCTCAAGAGAGGGCATCACCCCCAGACCGAGGGCGGAGCCCTGGACAAAAGGGGCAGACGCCTCGGGGGACCCCCGGAGCCGGTTACCTCAGACGCCAGCCGTCCGTCTGGAGCAGAAGGCAGCGAAGGGCGTCCCTCAGCCACGGACCAGCGTCCTCAAGAAGGCCTCGGAGCCCGTCGCCCGGCGAAAAGAACGAAGTCGAGCTGGGCGCGGGCTCGCCGATGAAGAACCCGGATTCCTTGGCCCCTAATGGGGAGTCGAGGGGCGGGAACCGGCACGGAATGCGGAGACCCGCACGGCCTCGCCGCCAGTTCTCTCACTCACCTGCTCAGGGCCGGTCTCGCCACCGCAGCCGAGCCTCCGTCACCTGCAGCGGCCGGGGCGCCCTGCACACGCGCCATGAAGCTCTCGGACCCCCAGCCCGAAGCTCACAGCGCCCCTAACCCAAAGCAGAAGCCGGCGGCCGGCCCCAAGGGAAGAGCACGGAGCGAAGGCGGGACTGAGGAACTAGGCCGAACACAGCCTCACCAATCATAGGCCAGAAGAGTAACAGGCGGACCAATAGGCGAGGCGCTCCTCGGAGGGAGGGAGTGGGACGCGTCGGTGTCCATGCAGCTGCCTCGCCTTTGCCTTCCCCAGTTCTTTCCTCCCACTCCTCCTCCTCCCCTCCCCCTCCCGCTCCCGTCCACGCCCCGGCTTGTCGCAGTGCAGCGTCTCCTGCCCTTCCGGCGTCTCATCTCCTAGCAACGAACTCCCGCAGGCGGGGGCCTGAGCAACTAGGCCCAGGCCCAGAAGAACCTTAGCAACACTAAGGTTTAGATATAAGAAATTGGATTTATATTATAGACCCCGTTAGGTCAGATGATAAATTGTAATTTGTCACAGTATTAGTAATAGCTGACATTTTAATTATGCTTAGGTATAACAGGAAAAGTCACTTTCCCTATCCCTCCCTTTGCCCCAATGAGGGGCAGAGTTTTATTATTCCTGACCAAAAGTACTACCCTTACCACAAGATCTGTGAAACCTGTTTCCTTAGTTGAAACTTGTTTTTGAATGTCCAGCATCTAGCATAATGCCTGGCACATAGTAGCTTACTAAATGATCAGTGAATCTGTAAAAGTGTGCCTGTGTGTGGTATTGAAGATCTTTAAAGCTATCCTTTAAATCTAAAATCCCAAGATTCATTTATCTTAAGCACTGTCCTTGTCCGAATAACTTTTTAGAGTGCAAATACCTTTGGAAGTGATAAAGGATCTCAGGAGAATCCTTTTTGCCCTAAAAATTTAATATTAATCTACATTGTTACTAGTACCTTAATGTAAATTTAAATTATCAGATAGCTTTCTTCTCTAGGAGGATCCTGAAAAAGTTTGAAAAAAGGCAAACATCTGAGAGGTAAGGTATCAGAGACAGAATAATAACAATAGTTTGACACTAGTTACCTTGGATAATAGGAGCAGTGGTGTGCAGAACTAGGTAATTTCCCAAGTAAAGTGTTTATACATAGAAATACTGTAGTTTGAGAGCCACAGAAATCTCTCCTCTCAAACTGACTCTCAATATATCTTTTCATTTCATTTTTTTTTAAAGGACTATAACTCTATATATGGATCTCAAGGGACATCTAGTCTAATCCCCTGATGAAAAAATGAGGAAATTCTAGCTCAGGAAGGTTATGAAATTTTCTTTTTGTGGTTTTCAATATCACTGAGTAAATAGATTGTTCTCAAAGAAATTTTCTTTTTCTTAAAGTTTAGGATTTTTGGTTTTCTACCTCAGTATTTATTCTAGATCCTGTTATCTTATGAAGTAAAGACAATACTCTAAGTTAATATAAAACATTAAAAAGATTTAATACCCACAAAAATGTACTAAACACTAATGACAAAAATTTTGAAAATACAGAAACTTCCTTAAGAAGCTCAAAAATTTTACTTATAAAATAAGTTGAGCTCTAGGCAATATCTATCTATATTTTTTTAGCAAATTCATGTAATGTATCACAGGCAAAACTGAAAGGATTGGAGATATGGTCACAGTCCCTTTGAGAAAATATTCTCTTTAAAACTTCTGGATCTACCAGCTTTTGGGATAAGTATTCACTATTTGACAAAAACTGCTGGGAAAACTGGAAACTAGTGTGGAAGAAATTAGGGCTTGACCCACATCCAACACCACATACCAAGATAAAATCTAAATGGGTTCATGATCTGGATACTATAAGTGATACTATAAGTAAATTAGAGTGATACTATAAGTAAATTAGAGGAATGTAATATAGTTTACCTCTCAGACCTATGGAGATGGAATAAATTTATGTCCAAAGAAGAACTGGAACTCTTAATTGAAAACCAGATAGATAACTTTGACTATATTAAGTTAAAAAGTTTTTGTACAAACAAAATCAATGCAGACAAGATTAGGAGGGAAGCAATAAATTGGGAAATCATCTTTACATTTAAGGGTTCTGATAAAGGTCTCATCTCTAAAATATATAGAGAACTGTCTCATATTTATAAAAATTCAAGCCATTCTCCAATCAATAAATGGTCAAAGGATATGAACAATTTTCAGAGGATGAAATTAAAACTATTTATAGTCATATGAAAAGGTGCTCCAATCACTGTTGATCAGAGAAATGCAAATCAAGACAACCCTGAGGTACCACTTCACACCTGTCAGATTGGCTAAAGTGACAGGAAAAGTTAATGATGAATGTTGGAGGGGATGTGGGAGGGCTGGGACACTGATGCATTGTTGGTGGAGCTGTGAACGGATACAGCCATTCTGGAGAACAATTTGGAGCTATGCTCAAAAAGTTATCAAACTGTGCATACCCTTTGACCCAGCAGCATTTCTATTGGGCTTATATCCCAAAGAAATCATAAAGGGAGGAAAAGGCCCCACATGTGCAAGAATGTTTGTGGCAGCCCTTTTTGTAGTGGCTAGAAACTGGAAATTGAATAGATGCCCTTCAATTGGAGAATGGCTGAATAAATTATGGTATATGAATGTTATGGAATATTATTGTTCTGTAAGAAATGACCAGCAAGATGATTTCAGATGAACTGATGCTGAGTGAAATGAGCAGAACCAGGAGATCATTATACACGGCAACAACAGTACTATATGACGATCAATTCTGATGGACATGGCTCTCTTCAACAATGAAATGTTTCAAACCACCTCTAATTGTTCACTGAAGAAAGCCATATACACCCAGAAAGAGGGATGTGAAATGTGGACCACAACATAACATTCTCATACTCCTTGATTGATGTTTGCTTACATTGTGTTTCCTTTATCTGATATATCGTTTGTGTAGATAAGATTTTTCTTGCACAGCAATGATAAGTTTGGAAATATGTATACATATATTCGATTTGCCAATATTTTAACATAATTAACATGTAGTGGATATCCTGCCATCTAGGGGAGGGGTGGGGAGCTGGGGGGAAAAATCTGTAACGGAAAGCTATGTAAGGGTTATTGTTGAAGAATTATCCACGCATATGTTATGCAAATAAAATTAAAAAAAAACCAACAACAAAAAAAATGCAACAACAACAACAAAAAAAAACTTCTGGATCTATCAGTCCCTAACAAAAAGATTTTAATATTTTTTCAATTCCATTTAAAAATTATTTTATTGATTAAACTAAAGGGATTATAATAATAAAGTGATTAAGTTCCCTTACTTTCACACAGCATTCTTGGGTTCCTCTTTGGTCTTATTTCTTCCAGGCTTCACAATTTCTCTTTTCATAAGTGCTTATAGTGTTTTTGTTCCTTCAGTGTATTAAAAGCTGCACATTGCCCAAACATTAGCTATCTTTTTTATCATGCTGTAACAAGAACCATAGCAACACTTGCTACAAAGGCCAAACTCAGTATGGCAATAACACGAGACCTTTGATCAACTTTGAAAAAATCCTAATTTTGTATAGTGTTAAGAATTTTTCAAAGAAAAATTTATTTTCTTTGGAAAAGAATTGTTAATAGAGAAAGAAATTGATTTAGTTTATTGATTAATTTTATTCTGGATTTTTGGGGTCATTCAATCATTTTCAGTCTTGTGTCTCTGTGACCCCATTTGGAGTTTTCTTGCCAAAAAAAAAAAAAAAAAAAAAAAACTGTAGTAAATGGTCATTTCCTTCTCCAACTCATTTTATAGATGAGGTAATTGAGGCAAATAGGATGAATCGGACTTGCTCAGGGTCACACAGCTAGTGTGTCAGAGGCCAGATTTAAATTCAGGAAGATAAGTCTTCCTGACTCCAGGCCCAGTATTCTATCTATTGGACTACCTAACTCCCCTATTCTGGACGTTGAGTTTAAAACAACATAAACATAACTTTCATCATATCATTTACTATCTGCTCAAATGCTATTGGTGGCTCCCTACTGCTAGTAGGGAAATCTCAAAACTCTTGTTTGGCAAAGTCTTTTGAAATTCAGCCTTAATTTTATATCCCATTGTAGCCTAATACAAATTCTTTACTGCACATCAAAGAAGTCGATTCCCTGTGCCTTTATATTTTTGCTCCTGCACAGTATCCTCTATGTACATGGAATCATCTTCCTCATTTCATTATTCAAATAAGACTTATCCTTAAGGATCTCAATTAAGTACTATTTCCCTTGTGAAACTTTCCTCAACCTTTCCAGCTTGGTAATTTCTCCCTCCCAACTTCAAGAACACATTGCTATTTCTGAAGCTGCTATGAATAACTCAGAACACAAATGCTTTGGTAGGGCAGGTGAGTGCAAATAATTTTATGTGAACTTGTTCACATAAAAGATTCCAGTATCAAAAATTCAAGTAGTGTCCTGGTATGATAACAGGCCAACTGCTTAGCCTGCATTTCAGTTCTCCATGGATGTGGTGATGTCTATGTTGACATATCTGTAGGAAATAGTGGCTCTTCCTATAGGCCTGACAACCACTCATTCCTAAATTTCTTGTGCAACATAACACCTTTATTCACCTTATATTCTCAGACCTTATTGTGCCCAAAGTGGAAGAGATAGTATACTTGTACTTTATCCACCAAGGTTCATGTGTTTCTGTTCTATCAGCTTATCATTTTTATTCCTACAGTTCTGAAATCTCTTTTATTCTTTATAAATAGCTTCCCAAAGAAATTTCATTCCTACATATAGTAATATATTTAGCAAAGACTCTTGGTAATAAACACTAAAAAAAACTAAAATCATCTACCCTTCAGAAAGTTGGTTTCCAGGAACTAGGGAAATTTACAGACTATTTAATCAAATGATTTCAATATTATTTGTTATTAAAGTACAATAAGCAATATCCTAGTTAGTGTCTCTCATTCAAATTAAGCTACCTAACTCCCAGCAATGAAGTTTCAGTGTATTTTGATTAGATGGTTTGAACAATAATAGTGAGGTCATTAACCCTAAGAATTTAATTTCAATTGGTCTTTAAAAGTTGCCTGTGTTTTCCACATGTAAATAAAAAAGGTCAACTAGACTACAGTAAAATCTTATTTATCCAGAACAGTTGGAAAATTGAATAGACTGGTTAATTATTTTTGGTTAACAGTATGACTACATATTACTATGAATTATCAATTTATTTAAAATAATGCATTAGAGGACAAACTGCATTAAACTATTTTGACCACTTTCTTTGATACTTCAGAAAGCACTTGTTCTGTCCTAAAATAACAAACATAAAAGGACAGAATTATAAATATAAAAGTTGCTGAAAACTTGGCCAATTTTATACTGACTCCAGGAGCTGCCTTTTAATTTTTTTTAAGAGAATAAATTATTGCTGTTGAATTATAAAAGTAGATTTATAGAAAAAGTTAGTTATTTCAAATTCCTTAATTAGTAACATTCAGGTCTAAAAATAAGTGAAGTAGGTTGTCACAAGGCATATATTAAATTGAAGCAAAAAAAGTACTAAAGGGCTAGATGGTACAAATTTTTTTTATAATTATAAAATTTCATATAATTGAGTACTTGCCAAATTATTCTTAGGAACAATTCATTTTTTCAGATGTAAGTGAAATATTTAGATGATTTGCAGCCTTTTCTTTAAATGTTGGGGTGGAGGGGAAAGAGTGATGCAACCATATCACTCCTTTACAACTTCACAAAATCACAGAATTTGCTGCTAGCTAGAACTAAATCTGGATAACAATAAATTAAAGGATTCAAGAATATAAAGGATTCAAGAATATAAAGGATTCAAAACATAACATCTTTACTGTGCACTTGTACTCAGCTCTGATAACTTAGAATGGGGATGGGTAGGACATTTCACGCAAACATCTGGTTACGCATGATACAAACAGTTAACTGTATATAGAATTTTATTTTGCTTTTTGTTTTACTTATTTACCTAAATATTTATTAATGTCTATTTATGTACCAGAACATCCAGTAAAACATAATAAAAGAGTGAAAAGCCAAAATGTGCACCACAAGCTGACTTAAGTCAAACATACTCTCCTAGTATTTTGTGAATATCAGTTATCAAATTTAACACTGTATTAATGCCACATTTATAATTAGTATCACTATATTCACAAATAAGGTTATGTGCTATTTTTTTCCTTTATAGGGTATACTCATTGCATCAAGGGAAACAATGTAAAAAAACAATGCTGCAAGGTGATTCCTTTTATAACTTCTAAAGGAAAATGGCATTCTTAGCAACTGTCAGTAAGATCAGATGGGTAGACATTTAGTAAAATATTAGAATGGGGATTAAAATACAAATCAATTATCAGAAAGAGATGATTATCTGAGTTTTAGATTTTTTTTTTTTTACCCAAACAAAAGGGTAGAATAGCTTATGCAAAGGGGTTAAGATTGAGAGATTTGGTATAAGGAAAACCTCTGAATGGCAAAAATCTGGGAGCTGGAAATAGAAAAAGAAACTGTGAATGGCAAAAATCTCTTAAATTTTTTTAGTCCAGGGTCACTTACAGAAGGAAAGAAGTAATCTGAATAAATCGAAGAGCTTGAACTGAAGAATTCATGGCTCAATTTATGTTGGGTATTGTTGAGACACAAGAGAGTCATAAAAAGATGGTACATAGAACACATTGCCTGAGAGAAAGAGAAAAAATCAACATTTACTTCTAAAGAATTTGATCTTTCAAATGCTTATTGATGTCCTAGTCCAAGAACTTATTTATACTAGTTTTTAGGTAGAGCTATGAAGGCTCCCAAAATTAAAGGGAAAAATTCTTTCACATCTCTTGATTCTCAAAATGTGATATATTTCTGAATTATCCAAGTTATACACAATACATTTCTATGTTTTTTAGTGAACAATGCTTTTTGATAGAAAAAATAATCCTAATGAATAAGTATTGTATATGTTTCCCTTCAAATTTTGAGTCCTTGTTCTTTTCACCCCCAAAGAAAATTCCCCTATTGCTTCAAAATTCTGGAAATCTTACATTTCTCTTCACACTCAACAATCGTTTTCTTTTAAGCTGCATTAAGGTACATGTACAGTACTTGTAAAATTCCTGTTAACACATTTCCCTTAAAATATATGTTATCATAATGTAATTTGTAATTTCATTCATTCAAATTGAATGCCTTATATTAATCATTCAAATTTACTTATTTTACAAAATAATACTTATTCAACTATAATAACTGGATAAAAATTCAAAATAAAAGTAATTGAAAAATTTTCTAGTAAGATAAACAAAAGATAAGCATATAACATTAGAGACTTAAGGAAAGAATATTCAAGAAACTGAATACGAAATTTGAAAAAAGTAATGCTTTTGGCACATGTTTTAACAAGCCATGATTTAGCCATTTGAAAAAATGGATCAATTCACTGTTTTAGATAAATCAGTATGAGACACCTTTTTAGGAAGAAAGAAAAACTAAACTTAATTTCTCTTTTTCTAGATGGACATAAAATCCCATCATACTTTTGTAACAAATGAATTGTTCTGTTATTTGAACAGAAGTATTTTTGTTCTATTTTGTGCAGAATTCTCTCTCTATATATATATATACATATATACTTGTTTATGTATAATTTGTAATTGATGAAATGATTAAATTTTGAGGGTAAAAAAGTATTCTACATATACATGACAATATTACTATAGCCAATGTCTATATTTCAGTTTGACAGCAGAGTTCTTAACTATTCTTGTGTCACAGACTGCTATGGCAGTTTGGCAACATCTATTTGTTGCTTACATTCAAAATTGAAGGAAATATTAAATATCAATTTAAAGGTTAGGGAGAATAAAGATGAATTTTCTCCCCCAAATTATTGGACCCTCTGACAATGGGTTTCATAGACCCCAGATTAAGAACCTCTGCTCCACAGGTACCTTTATGAATAATTTAAAATTATACAATTTTTATTTCTCCCCTCTTTCATTTTTTCTGGGCTAACATTTAATTACATGGCCTTTTAATAAATGTGCTGTTGCTGCCAGAATCATGGTTGTGAATCTATCCTAACAATTGCTATAGTATGCTTTTTATAAATACACAATTTCATTTGATCCTCACAACAACCCTGTGAGGTAGGCAGGGCATATATTTTTCCCTTTTTTTTTTTTTTTTTGGTAATTGAACAAATGGTTAAGCGATTTGTCCAAGGACATATGAATACTTAAGTTATGGCGCTAAGTGTAGGTCTTCTGGTTCACTGTCCCAGCTTCTTTATCCCAGTCATACAACATTTAATGTAACTTTTATAACAACATAAAGCTATTTTTATTGGGAGCTGTTTAAATTCAGAAGAAATAGAACATGTAAATGATTTAGAAACAGTCTGAAATGCATGACATGAGAAAATTAACTTTTAAAAAACTCAAAACACTTCTCATATTAGCTTCTGAATTGAAAAACAGAATCTCAGGTTACCTGCAAACAATATCCATGAAATTTAATTTATTTTTATTTATACAGTACATGTGATTTCACAATCATTTAAAAATAAAATATATTTTAACTGTATCCATTTTCTGTCTTTTTTTTCATTAAGAAAATAAAAGACAAAGTATAATTTTATTCAAGTTAATATAGTTATGACACAGTGATAGACTAAATCATATACCTAAAAATAAAACATTTAATGACTAATAAACTACAGTATCCTTACTTTGTTTTCTTTAAGTCAATAGGTCAAAGAATACAATCAGAAAAACTGAGAATGCTAAATGTTTGCTTATCGATAATGTGAAAATCATATTTAACTTGAAAATGTTTTGGTTAATAGTTTCTTTAAAACATCCACTCCTTAATTAAATAACTGATAAAGCAAAACACTGGGGACCTGAACAGCAAATTTAACCCTACCTGAAAAACTGTATCATAAAGGTCATGATAACAGAAAGTTCAAAGACACTCTTTGCTTTTTTCAAAATTCTTAATTCCCTTCTCCTAGTTTTCCAGTAAAATAGGGATGCCCACACATACATATACTCACTAGTGAGATAATTTATATAGCAATCTACCATACTAAATATATCAAGGACATCAGAACTACCTCAATGGAAGATGAAGTTATATTTATCCACTTTATAATTTTGTGCTCTGTTATCCCTTCTTCATTCTTAATAGCAACCATACTCCCTAGCCTAGGAACTAAATACTTCAAATTCAAATTTAATATGGCCACCACCAAGGACTTTTTTTACTTTAACCATTTACTTCAACTTTAACTCATTCAATTTGGCTGTAATAACTAATGTGCTTTAGAAAGAATTTTGGTATGAGATTTAGAATAGATCCCAGAAATTAAATTTAAGAATGAACCACAAAATTTGGAAGTCAATAAGAATAATAATTAAAGATTTTTTTTTATATACCTTGGTTGAATCTCTAACATATTTAGGAAGTTCATTTTCTCTGTCTTTTTATCTCTGTCATACATTTTAAAAATTCTAAAATGTTCCATATTCCTTTTCAGATAGGAGTATAGTTAAGCAATGCCTATTGAAACAAGTTTCAGATGTCCTTTAATACATTTCTTTACATTTAAGCTACTCACGGTGTAGTTTGTTCTAAAAGTACTCATTTAGCGAACATAAACAAAAAGTAGTTATTTAGAGGATATAAAGTTCTAGAGAAGAAATGTAAAAGCATACTAATGCATAATTTTATCAAATAATTCCGTTTTTGACATCATCTTAAAAGTTCCTTACCATTTTGAGCTTAGTGTTAAAGAAATTTTTTTTCTTGCCTTTTTTTTTTCCTTTTTTTTTTAAAAAGGAATTACTGTCACATATAATCATGGTTTAGAAGAATGTCCAGATTTTGCTAGAAGATATTTGGGCATCCTGAAATTTAGTTGCATTTGAAATCATTATTTAAACAAAGAACTCAAATCAAGTAGGTTACTTAACTGAATGGCAATATAGCATTTTGTGATCTACTTTGCTTTAAACAGCCTGTAATATTCTTAATTACTTTGCAGGATTATTCACATGTGAAATTTTTAAAAGTAATCATACTAAGATACAAATAGGATTTTAAGGATAAAGTTAATCTACCACCATGGCTAGAACTGGGTAAATCATTTTACTCAGTCTCAAAGAACTTATATATTCAGGTTTCTTTGAGAAAAAGCATCTCTACTGTACTCTGACTCTCTTTTCCATAAAAGTGGCCATATTTTTAAGAGCTTAAAAGATGTAGGGTTCTTAGCACAAAGAAATGAGACACATTCTGGAATCAAAAAAGAAAAAAAAAATTGCAACTACCGTTGGAGACATTTTGGTTCTAGGAATAGTCTTTAAATCATTCTAGTAGATAATTTTATTCACAATGCTCCTACTGAACTTTTCAAGATATTTTTTTAAAAAGAATAAATGTGAAATTATTCTGTAAAGGTGAAAAAAATATAATCAAAAGTAAATAATGCAGAACTGGACTGCAATAAATGTCATCTAATTCTCTGATGATTTAAAGGACACATCTCTGGCTACATGCCCTTAAACCACTTTGGGTAGTTAAGATCTTAAAGAAAAAAAAAAAAAAACCACACCAAATAATCTTTTTTTTTTTGGCCTGGTTCTTAACTTTTCGTACATTATCTCCTAATTTCTAAAGATTCTCAGACAATCTGTTTAGAAGTCTTAAAAAATTAAGAGTTCCACATTCCATTAACAATACATTCTATAGCTCATCAAAGTAACTACTTCAATAAACAATGGGGCATTTGATGAGAAACTGGCAGTCTTAATCCAGGACCAAGAAAATCTCCTTTTCCAATGACCTGTAGAATGTAATCAGATCACATTCTGACCCAGCTTACTCAAGTACAACTTTAAATCTTTTCTAGCAGCAAAAACACCTACAATAGCCAAAACAAATGTTTGCATTAGATTGTGGGCTGTTTCTTTTAAAGAATTATCAAAACTGTATTTTTGAAAACAGTTCAATTTTAAGTAAACGGAAGGATATCAAAGATCTTGTTTATCTCCACTTTTGCCAGTGGATTCGGATGTAACAGGAACCTTATTATTTTCAACAAAAACAGATTCAAAGGCAGCTTCCTGCTCTTCCAATGCGTCAGCAGCAGTGGTTCCACTAATTAGGGTCGAGTTGGCAAAAGCTCGTTGCTGCTCTGTAATCTTATTCAATTCCACTGTTTTCCTACCTCTTCTTTTACCAAGAATTTTGACATAATTAGCTGGTACAAGTCCTGTTGTTTGACCATCAAGGCTAGCAAGAAGCCAGCCACGAACTTTAGGCTGTTGTTCTGATGAAAGGAAAAAAAAAGGTTTTGTAATTATAAAATATTCTGGAAATACTTGACAGAACAGACATTAAGAAAAATAAAATATAAAACAAAAAAATTAGATAAGATTCAAATTTTAAAAAATGTCCTTAATAATTTCTTGTTTGCCTAAGACATTTCAATTATAATCTAAAACATTATCAGAAAATTAATTCTTTTACTTAAATGAACCAGTCCCTGGAAACAAGTTTAAAATCTAAAATGCTCAAACATTCATTTACATGTAACTTTTACAGCCACTACTACATAAAACCCAGAGAAGATGTCCATTAATTTGAGGGAGTGTCTACACTAGGAAAGGTGAAAGAAATTATATGTCTAGCATGTGCCAGCTCCCACCATATTAAGTGCTTTTATAAGAATTATTTCAGTTGATCCTCACAACAACCTTGTAAGCTAAGTCCTATTATTTTTTCCATTTTCCAGTTGAAGAAATTAAGATAGAGGTTTTTACTTGCTCAGGTCACAGGGGTAGTAAGTATCTGAGGTCATATTTGAACTTAAGTCTTTCTGACTTTAGCCTAGTGCTCTATCCAATATATAACCTATTGCTATTAAAGAAGTTTAAACTGAAAAATAAAATTAAAAAAATTTTAAATAATTTATATTTATGCCTAATTATATGGTGTCATAAAGAAAAAGTTAAGTGCTACATTCTATCTACTGTTTAATAATTTAAATTCTTCAAACTTACAACAGCCTATTTATAGTAATATCTCATTTATCTAACCTAAACCACCAGTACCAAAAACCTTTTAAAACAGTTTTTGGTAGAAATGTTTCTAAAATATATCATGTCCTTCTTTACATTCTTTTTTTTTTATTAATACTTTTTATTTGCAAAACATATGTATGGGTAATTCCTAAACATTAACCCTTACAAAGCTTTCTGTTACAAATTTTCCCCCCTACTCCCCACCCCTCCCCTAGATGGCAGGATATCCACTACATGATAATTATGTTAGAATACTTAAGAAATTGAATATATGTATAGTTATTGCATCATTTTTTTGTGCAGGAGAAATCGTATCTACAAGAAAGAATAATCCAATAAAGGAAATACAATGCAAGCAAACCTCAACAGAGAACATGAAAATGTTATGTTGTGGTCCACATTTCACATCCCTCTCTCTGGGTGTATATGGCTCTCTTCACCGAACAATTGGAACTGGTTTGAAGCATTTCCCTTCTTTACATTCTTAAATAGTATATGAAATGTAACACTTGACTTTTCCTGATAATTTCAATCAATCTTTGAAGGGAGGATCCATATTTGTGACTGAATTGAATTAGGGAAATCCTGATTTGGAAACTCAATCCACCAAAGGAAACAGGCAACTCCTCTGAAACTTAAAGTCTTAAAAATGCTGCTTGGACACTGATAGGTCAAATATTTTACCTCTGTCACTATCACCCTACAGTATATAAAAGGCAGAAACAGAAGTTAACCTCCTTCCTTACTCAACACTCACCTTTTATTCACAACAGACTGTCTTCATTTATACTGTATTATAATTCAGAGGAGTCATTAGAAGACTAGAATAAAAAATGGATTTTATAATGCTAACTTTTTCTTTGGAGAATTGGAGGCTTTAGTAGAATTTTATTTTTTTTCCTGTTCGATTGCCGATCATCCTTCTTGTCAGTGGCAAAGACAAACGCCTGTGAGGCAGAAAACTGGATTCTAGTTCTAGGTCTGACATTAAGTACAAGTATGACTTTGAAAACTGAACTAAGGCTTCAGTTTCTTCATGTGTAAAATGAATTAGATTATGGAAGAGGGAAGAGAATAAGTATTAAGTGACTACCATGTGGTAAGTATTTTACAAATGTTAGCTCATTTGATCCCTGCAATGACTCTGGGAGGTAGGAGCTTTTCATTATTGTTATACCTATTGTACATTTGAGGAAACTGGGGCAAAGAGAATTAAAGTGACTTGCCCAGGATCACACAGCTAGTGTCTGACTGACCATAGGTTTTTCTGGTCCCAGGCTCATCTGTTAAGGGGAAGAAAGATGAGATGCCTTAGACTAAATGATCTGAGTGAGTTCAGTTTTCTTCCAGCTTCACTATTCCATGCCCAAGTGACATTGAAACAAAGAGTAAAGGTGGAGTAGAACCAACTGTCTTCTGACTTCATTTCCACACTCTCTTCTTTCCTCCTCTCAGCTCCCTAGAAAAAAGCCACTTATGTGGAAAGTGATGTCATTTCCTATGATAAAGGATAACCAGTGGTGAGTGTAGACCAAAGATTGAAATAGCATTCATTTATTTTAGGGAGATGGCCAGACTCTAAATTGACTGGATTTTTCTGGAGAGGATATGGTTTAGGGAGGAAAGAGGACAATAGTAAAGGGAGAGGATGGAAAGGAGATTTCCTTCCCTCCTTTCTTTCTGCCACTTCAGGTCATTCTAGACCAGCCCAAATATAGAGTGACAAGGAGGTGAAGAAAGGAGGAAAAAAGAAGGGGAAAATGAGAGTTTCTGTGACTACCCAATGTAGAGGCCATTCTAGGACAGGTCCTGTAAGTGGGTCAGCCTAAGTCAAAGACGTTTTTCCACTGTTGTTTTGTCCTATCATTTATTTGATTTTTATATGTTAACACAGCCTTACCTTTAGTCTCTTATCTCATTTCATGTAGATATCTGTAATACTAAATCTTAAAAACAAAAACAAACAAAAAAACCCCACAAAAGAAACAAAAAAAACCCCACAACTGTATTTGAATAGTATCAGTTTTTCTGAAGAGCTCAAAAGACAAATTCTAAAATCTAAAAAATTCCAGTTCTTTTACTATGTATTTGGCTGGAAGAAAAATACTATATAATCTAATAATAATATAAATAAGCAAATCAAAAGAATTATGTGGAAACTGAAACTAAAGATATCTGCATTTGAAGGAACAGTTCAAAATTCACCAAGATCTAACCAGTTTAACTAGTGAAAATTTCTCAATCATTCACACAACAAATCAATGTGTTGTTCCTGTTTCAGTCATGTCCTATTCTTTGTGACCCCATTTTGGATTTTCTTGGCAAAGATACTGGAATGGTTTGCCATTTCTTTCTCCAGCTCATTTTAAAGATGAAGAAACTGAAGGAAATAGGGTGAAATAACTTGTTCAGGTACGCCCAGCTAATTAAGTGTCTGAATCTGGATATGAAGTCAGCTCTTCCTGACAGAACTGGCACTCTATCCAGTCCACCATCTCGCTACCTTAAAAAAGTCAACATATTTACCAGTAAGACTGTTACTACAATGTAATTAATACAATGTATTTTACAGTAAGGTCAGATAAAAAATTTTAAAGGACCAGTGTTTATATCATGATCTCAATATTGCTATCCAAACTGAGTCTCCACAAAAAAATTTCTATTACTCTGACTAGAGAGAAATAAAGATGAAAATAATTTTATCTGAAGTCATTAAAATAGCAATTTTTTAAAAAATAGCAATTTTTAAAAAAAGAATTCAACATACAAATTCCAGTTAGTTTGCTAAGTCACTGGAAATTGGTTAAAAAGGAATACTCAAAATATCATTACCAAGTAAAGCAAAATTCTGCTTTGAGGAATAGTAGTAATGCTACATTCTCTGTACAGACTTGAATAAAACAGATAATTCCTTGGTTATTTATTTGATTATTACAAGCATTATACTTCAAAAAGGTGGTTTGCTTCCAATTGGAATTCACATAATTCTGAGTTCTTCTAAAAGAGGCACTATATAAACACAAAATATCTCCCTTTTTTGTTTTGATTGTTATTGGACAAAATTCTGATGCTGCATTTCTCTTCTAAAGATTTTGAGGCTTTAAATTAATAAATGAAACACGACTATCACTAATTAGAAATTATCATGGTATTCTGAATCCTCAGTGGCAATTATGAGCACTTATTCACAAACAAAAAATTTCATAGGTAAGAAAACACAGAATTTACACATTAAATATCACCAACATTACTGAAATAATGAATCTAATTTACCTTTGGGTGCCAAGTTTAGCATATCACCAGCCCGGAAAGAAATTTCTTCTTCAGAAACAGCAGCAAAATCATATTCTGCTCTAGCTACAACATGATCATCTTCACCACTTGCCCAATTGGTGGTAGCTATATTCCAAATTATGAATTAGATTTGTTAGTAAATTATAAAATATCAGCATAAAAAGCCACATATTTTCTTAGGTGTAACTTTAAACTATTAATATATTTTACTCTCTAAGAGAACCAGAAAAATGTATTCTGTTTTATCAATACTGAATTCCTCTGAATTTACCTCAAACTTTTCCTATTTTTTCCCCATTTATCTTTTAGTTTTTGGTAGGAGTATTCAGTGAAAATTGAAATTGAGACCAGACAATGTAAACTTTCAAATTTTCCTTCTTTTTACCTATGTATGTTTCTCTCCTATCTCCTCTTCCATTTAAATAGCAAAAAGGAAGTAATTTAGGCTAACTCTTTTACTAGTTAAGTACTTTTGAT